>MU224172.1:777981-793682 GCA_018584345.1 Thuja plicata
ATAAATCCATTTGGAGGGTGCTAACTTGAAATTCAAATGGATCTATTTGACTCTCTGGTGGATTGTTATCTCTAGCTGGGGGCATAACAACCATGAACTCCATCATTTCATTCTTTGGGTCATATGTGGGAAATAACCTATTCGATGCAGGTTCTGCATCATGAGCTGCAACAACTACATCCCTCTTCAATGTCTTAGTATTTTCTCTATTCCTTTTATTTGTTTGTTCAAAGTTTGTTACAAAATCATTGTAACAAAAATTAGGGTTTTCTGACACAATTGAATGTTTGAAAGGTGAAATAGAACTTGCAGCTATGTATGAGCTTCCACATGTGGTTCTAATAATTGCACCATGAGGATTAGTAGTAGTAATACCCTAACCCATTACAAGTGGAGTATTTGGACTGTTCGAAGGGTTTTTTCCTGAAGGAGTGGCAATTGTTGGACTCACAGTCATAGACACCATTGGCATTATTGTCATAACCTTTTTCTTCTTTACACTGCCTTGATCTTTGGGATCCACTGATTTTGTGTCCAGCTGTAATGTCCTTTTCGGACCACTAGTACTAGCCATGCCATCCCCACCACTGGTAGTGGCACTTGATTTAGATTGAATCTGAGTGCTTGGCAAAGGTGGAATTGGATTTGAAGTTGAAACAAATGAACATGCAAGGGTATGAGACTGAGTAGTACCTTTTTCTGATGAACTTCCAATTACTGGTCCACTACCATATTTTGGTGGAGCAGGTGTGGAAAATGGATACCAATTGCTTGGCCAAACAATTGTCTTAGAAACACATAGAATTGGACTGCTATTTTAGGATTGGACACCCTAAATGGCTACTAAGTAGATTATTTTTTCTCATTTAGTTATCGACCAGGGACGTAAACTTGGAATGAAATATATGCTTCAAACTTCCTTGATTCTCATGGCTAAACCTATGGAATTGAAATACATTATGCTTCACGAATATACATTGTCTCAATTGAAATAAATTATGATAAGAAAATAGTAATTATGATTAAGGGTTACTCTACTCACCTATGCTGCAGGAACAGTACACCAGTTCTGCTACTAGTGGTTGCAGGAATAGCAGAGTTCTATCTTCTACTTAATGAGAAAAGAAATAAATTCTAATCTAATAAAATGATTCAATCACCAAGTGGGCCCCCTTGGATGAGTGAATAGAAATGCAATTACGATAAGAGATTGAAACTCAAATTCTACATTCTATTCATTCATGGAGGAAATATGCTTGGAAAATAAACAGTGCTACAATATCAAACTATAGTCCAGAAATTACATCAATTAACTCTTTTCTTCCTCTACTTTCCTGTGGAACTACAGAAATCTACTTATTTAAGGAGGAACTACACCACAACCTAAATCTAGGATCACTCCATTAATGAGGATCACTAATGGATACATCGTGCTCATAACAGAAATCTTAAACAACAAAAGTAGGTCTTCAAGTTCTTCCCAGAATGTAGCATGCAGTGGTTCTAGATCTACGCATGGTGTCTTCTCAGGAACTGGATTGACTTGTTCCTCCATGAGAGTTCTACGACACGCCGATCTTTAACTGCTTACTTAATTCCCTTTTTTATGTTGGTGCTTCTGAAGGTAACGGCTACCATTGACCCTTTCAACACCATGCTAGAATTCTTGGATGTGCCATAACTTGACTCCTACAAAATGGTTAGTATACATAACTTCCAACGCATAAATATATTCTATCATTTAATACTAAGAAAGAAGTGTGAGATTTCATTCAATATTCTTGCACAACATTCGGCTACAGGAAGGAAACTACCCGCAAACATAGCATAGGGAAAAGGAATATCCATTCAACATGCAAACACTTAAATCCTATAGCTTCTATCCATTAGCTTTAAGAAAAATACATTATGTTTTCACCATCCATTTTACCTACTTATGTCCTATCATATAAAAATATATAAAAACCATAAGTTTAAAGTCTTCTGGTTCTGAAAACAAAATGCTGAAAAAGGAAAGTAATCACATGGAAAAGATGGCCTTTTGGGAGGCTCATCATTGCCCCAACTACACTATTGCTGGTCCCCAACAATCATGAAGTTTAGGATCCTAGCTCTAAGCCTCAGGTCATTGGTGGTCTTCTCCCCTAGCTCATCCACAACATGATTAAAGTATCCATGGCTTTCCCGAAGTCTATCCCACCTCTGTCTTTCCTTAACCATATCATGCTCTTCTGCATTCTCATTAACTACCAGCAGCGGCTGAAGGAGGATTGGAGGTTGAAACCGTAATGGCATCCAATAATGTAGTTGTGGGGCATCCTCATCCACTATTGCTTACAAGCTGAAATTTCGGCCTCAACATCTTGTGAAGAATGTTGTTCCCAATATGTATACCCCAGTTCTCTGACTAGAAGAACCTTGCAAGCCCCACTAGGATTCATTATGATTGATCCAATCAAGGAATATCTGCCTAGAGCTTTGAACTTCAGGCCTTAGCATAAGGGGTGTGTCAACCTCACCGCTTCGATATGGGAGAGCCTGGTGCTCTCTGCTAATCTCATTTTGAACCTAGGACATAATTGCCCTTAACTGCACATCTCCTACATAAAGGAGTGCATTCCATTCTCTATTGTCAGGCATAGCCAGATTATGCAGATATAACTTGCATAACAGATTCTTAATGGGCATAGGTGCTAATTGGAAAGCATCATAGAATTCATGAGGGGTAGCAATGGAAGGATTTAATCCCTCAACAATCCTTGTCATCTAAAAATTAAAAAATTGTTCCTTAAGGAACAATGCATAAACTAGAGAAGGTGGCCTACATGCAATTGTTGTAGGAATCAACTCTATAATCTACTCAATTCTCCTTTTCAGTACTGCAATTATATTTTCTTTCTGCTCAAGCTGACAAGCCTGCTCCTCAATTATCCTCTTTAATTTCTCTGTCTCCAGTTCCCATTGTGATTTTTCCCTGGTTATATTTTGGTACAAACTTAATCCTACTACCAATAGTGTAGAAAAATCTAAAGCTGGCATGGGTCCTTGCTGAAGAACATTAATCCACTCTGATGCAGCTTGAGGGATTCTTACTTTCTCCACTTTAGTGAAAGTAGCTCCTTTCCCCTTGTCACAAGTGACAAGGGTTTTGATCGAATCATTCACTTGGGATGATTCAACTGCCTTAGCTAATGTATCCAATCCCTCTTTGCTAAGCTTCTCAAACACTTCTTCTATAATATCCTTATTCACTGCAGGAAACTCATCAGAAGGAAGATTCTCTAAACCGTCATCAGAATCTTGACCAGAATTATTGCAAAATCCCTCTATTTCTATAGAATCCCTATCACTTTCCACAAGGATGAATTTAACTTGTGGATCAGTTTGGACTTTTTCATCCATAATGTGGGCTAGGGTATCACCATCTACTCTGTTTGAAGCCTTTGCCTCTGAAGAGGAATTTTCTGTAGACTCAGAGGATTTGACATTTATAGTTGAACCAGGGGTTTTGCTTGCTTTAATAGTACTAGTAGAAAGTCTAGGACTTTTCCTCACAGGGGTCTGAGAAGAGCTCATAGGTTCATTACATTTCTTTTTGGTTGAGGACACCTCCCCTGTAATGGCTACAGGAGGCTCTTCTGGTGTTGCTTCCTTGGAAGAAGGCAAGGGTTCCTCAGACATCTGATTTCTATTGTCATTATCAGCTAGCTACTATTTTGGAGTCATTTCCTCTATATTTATGATTTTATCTTTTCCTTTTATAACAGTAGACCTAGTTTCTTCAGACATTGAAGTGTCAGGGGAGGAAACAAATTTTCTAGTTTTTCTTTCCTTAACATCAGAAACATGAGTGTTGTCATTACAGGCTCTTTTCCTAGTTAAGGTAGGTCTAGAAGAGGATGCTTCTGGAATGGGTTCTATTTTATGGATTAATTTACGAACCCCTGTTTCCATATTAACCCTACTACCTACACCCTAGCCTCTCGGACCAACCACCCTAGGTGCCAAATCTTCCATAGCCAAGAATTCCTCCCAGGTCCCAATTGACTATTTAATTAACTCCCTTTCTACAATTAAATTAATTAAATAGTGGTGGGAAATGGAGTGTGCTTTCCCTGATTGAACAAGAGATGCCTATTTTTTCAAAATTATAAAAACAAAGCTAGGTAAGTCAACTGGCCTATTTTCATGGCGAAGGGCGCTCAAAATTTTGAAGTGAAGTCTATGCAAGTACTTGTCGTGTCCCTCACAAGTGAAGTAAGATATTATAAATGTGGCCGACTACAAAAACTCCACAGGTAATGACATTCTTGCAGTGCCCTGCTTCTTGTCAACCTAAAATTGTGGGTCACTATGCAGGGTAAATTGTGCCCTAGCCAAATGCAAATCAATGTCTTTTAACCACTTTTCCCCTTCTTGTGGCAAATTTGTAACCTCTTCCACTATATCTTCTAATAATTCAACCCTTAGACCTTTCACTACTGCAAACCCGTTGTTCAAAGAATTTAGAAATTGGAAAGCAATTTTGTCATCGAATCCATTAAGGCTTAAGCAGTATTCCATCCATCCCTGTTGCCAAAACAACTTACAGGTAACCGGGTCCCCAAGTAACACTTGATGATCCATTGGCTCGTGCCTCTGAAGGTATCCACCTATTGAAAATGATAGAGAAAATAGCTCTGCAAGATATGCTTAGTTGCTACAGAAAATTTTGAAAAATGCCTGGCTTTCCTTCAGACGCAAGATGTTTTTTGTTTTTGCTTTCAGAGAAAAACTGAAGTACAGGATAGTAATTAATTTTAAGCAAGCAAGCATTTCTTTGAATGATTTTGATAAATGCATTCGTGCATGTTAAGGTTCACCACCCAAACACATCACAAAATTACCGTTATTAGGTGATCCTTTCTTTAATTTGCTTTCAAATCAACTGTTAAATCATGATGGCTTTAATCACTGAGTGACAGCTAAGCTCTCACATAATGGCGATCACCATTAAAAGATAAGAAAGAAACAAATTTTTTGCCTTTTCACTTTCTAAAATTAATTTGGAAGTGTTAAAACAGACATGAGTGAAATAACTAACGCCCCCCCAACTAAGCATAAGGCATGGGTCCCACCAGGCTGGCGCGTGCAAGAATAGAAAAAGAAAAATACACTCATTTCAAAATAATAAATAAATAAAATAATTTATGTGCAAAAGTATGCGTTACTAGCCTGATGTGCTGCAAGAAGAGTGTAATGCTAGGTGACATGCACCGATGGAGTGATGTTGCGGTGCAGACATGTGGAAGAGAGAAGGTGATGCAAATTTTTATTACACAGAAAGAAAACCACCAAAGTGAAGTGTTTATTATGAAAGATGGAATAAAATCACATCTTGGTAGAAATCTAGGTGGAAGACCCAAATGTGTCTGTTGCAGGAAGAATACTATCTGAGCTCTACTGGAATTGCTATAGGAAGTCCTCACGACTCGCAGGCTTGTGATATATCTTTAAGCGATGCCCATTTACAAGGAGTTTGAATCTGACAGGATCAATTGTAGAGAGTTGAACGACACCATTATCAAATACTTAAATTATTTCATAGGGTCCAAATCAGCGGGTTTGAAATTTTCCAGGAGTATGCTGATATCGTGAATCATACAGCAGTGCCCAATCACCAATGGAAAACTTTTTATCTTTTATGAAGTGGTCGTGCCACTTCTTTCGCTGCTATTGTATCAGTTCTGTGTTATGGAGTGTAAATTTTCTGTATTCATCTAATCCATTGAGCTCCAAGAGCCTGTCATGTTGTGCTTTACTGAGGTTAATATCCAATTCCAATGCCGTCCTGAGAGTCTTATGGTAAAACTCGATAGGCATGGATGCAGATTTTCCATAGACTAACTCAAAGGGATTGAAACCAGTAATGGTTTTCCAAGTTGTGTATTAATCCTAGATGGCTTCAGGAAGGCGAGTAGCCCAATAATTTTTTGTGAATGGTAACTGTTTTGGTCAGAATGGCTTCTATCTCCCGATTTGTGATCTCAGCCTATCCATTTGCCTAAGGATGGTATGGGGAAGATTTACCATGCCTCACTGTGTACTCTTTCATTAATTCAAAAATAAGGTTAGAGGTGAATTGTGCCCCTTGGTCTGTTACTATTTCTTGAGGCACTCCAAAACTAGTGAAAATAAATTCATACAGAAACTATACTACTTTATGGTCCCTTGCATGTCTCATTAATTTTTCTTCAACCCATTTTGTGGCATAATCAATGCATACTAAGATATAATACTTACCATGTGAAGATGGCTCAAAGGGGCCAACAAAGTCGATGCCCCACTTGTCAAATGGTGTTACCACCACCTGTGGCTACAGGGGAATTTCATCAGTCTTTGTGGGATGTCCCATCCTTTGGCATCGATCACAGTGCCTGGTATGCTTAGCTACATCTTTGTGTAATGTAGGCCAATAATAACTAGTTTTCAATACCTTGTATGTTGTGCATTTTCTGGCAAAGTGGCCACCACATGGCTCATCATGACATGCCCGAAGGATGTCATAGGTCCCATCTTCACGGACACATCTGCGGGTAACTTGATCAGGACCTATGTAGATCATAGATCCAAATATCCATGAAAAGTTAAAACTTTTCTCAGCCAGCAACCTTCGTTCATGGGGTGAGAAATGGTGTGGTGCCCGTCCTGTAGCAAGGTAGTTTGCGATGTCAGCATACCATGGATTGTATGTTGCAAGAGAAAATAGATGCTCATCTGGGAAGCTGTCATCAATTACTGTAGGATCATCAGGAACTTGCAATCTAGAGAGAGAATCAGCAACTACATTTTCTTTTCTTGGTTTGTCAATGATAGTTATATCAAACTCCTGCAGGAGGAGTAACCACCAGGCTAATCTACCAGAAATGGCTAGTTTATTCATCAAGTATCTGATCACTGAGTGATCAGTATAAACAAATACTTCATAGCCAGTTATGTAATGCCTAAATTTATTTAATGCATAGATTAAAGCAAGGAGTTCCTTCTCAGTAACTGTATAATTTAGTTTCGCTCCTTGCAAATTTTTGCTGATGTAATAAATGGTGTGCTCAATTATTCCTTCTTTTTGACATAGCATTGCCCTAATTTCATAGTCAGATGCACCTGTGTGGATATGAAATGGAAAGTTCCAATCTGGTCCTCTGAGAATAGGGGTCTTTGTCAACACATTCTTCAACTACTGGAACGATGACTCACATTCTGTTGTCCATTCAAATTCTGCTTCTTTCTTCAATAGATTATATAATGGAGTGGTAAGTTGACTGAAGTTCTGGATGAATCTCCTATAGTAACCAGAATGACCAAGGAAACTCTAGATATCCTTTTGCTTTGCTGGGGTTGGGAGTGTGACAATTACTGCAATCTTTGCAGGATCAACCTAGATTCCAAAGGATGAGAGGTAGTGCCCTAAGACAACTCCCTCCATCATCATGTAACACTTCTCACTATTAAGTGAGAAATTGTATTCTTGACATTTTTGAAGAACTTTTTCCAAATTTGCATAAGCCTCTTAGAATGTAGTTCCATGTGCAGTAAAATCATCCATGTATATCTTAACACAATCAGTAGCAATGTCAGAAAAAATGCTTATCACTGCCCTCTGAAAAGTAGCAGGTGAATTACATAACCCAAATGGTAAGACAAAATAAGAAAATATTCCCCGTGGACAGGTGAATGTTGTCTTATCCTAGTCTTTTGGTGATATCTAGATCTGGTTGTAGCCACTGAAACCATCCAAGAATGAAAAATAATTTTTTCCAGCAAGGCTGTCAAGTACTTGGTCAATAAAGGGAAATGGAAAGTGATCCTTCTTGGTTTCCTTATTAAGCTCCCTAGATTCGACACAAACTCACCATTTTCCTCCTTTCTTGGGAACAATTACAAGAGGGGAGACCCACTGACTATCAGAAATGGGAGATATGAAGCCAGCTTGGAGAATTTTTTGCAATTCAGCCTTTACTATATCTCTTAATGCAGGGTTTATTCTTCTTTGAGGTTGCCTAATAGGTCTGGCCTCTGGACTGATATAAATCTTATGGGTACACAATTTTTGGCCAATCCCCTTCATGTCAATATAGTCCCATGCAAAATCTTGCTGATTCTTTTGCAAAAGATGCTCAAGGCTAGACATCTGAGATTCAGTGAGATCCTTATTGACATTCAATTCCCTATTTAAGGCAATATGCACTCTTTTGACTTTGTCTAACATAAGAATTTATGCAAAGGTAGGTGACTTTATTTTATGGGGTAACAGAGTATGGAGATAATCTGGTGCTGCAGGAAATTTGGATGAAGACTTCTGGGGCAATATGGTTTGTAGAGAATAGTTAGGTTCATGACATGAGGGTTCTTCAAAGCCATACTAGTTTGTAAGAATTGTTACTAGTATGTCATCCTCTTCTTACAAGACCATGAATGGATTTATATCAATAACCATAAGCTGTTGTACTAAATTAGCTTCAAGGGGGGCGTCTCCTAGATCCGGCCAGACAACTTGGTCAAGTTTAGCTTGAGGTTTGGCTAGAGAATACAGGGTTAATTTCTTAGTATTAATACCATCAAATATGGTCATTTTCCCTGAGCGGCATGCAATGCAAGCATCTACTGTGGCTAACCAAGGCATCATTAGGATTAATGGATACCCTCCTAGTGTGGCTTTTGGAGACAGGATGATGAAATCTAAAGGGTATTCTAAGGAATCAAGTGTGACAACAATATCCTCTACCATACCATCTGGTTTGACAGTTGAATTATTACCTAGTTGGAGAATAGTGGGTGTTTCCCTCAACCCAATGATACTAAGCCTTAACAATACATCGATAGTCATAACATTAATAGAGGCTCCTAAATCAACCGAAACATTATGTATTTGTATACCATTAATGTGAATGGTAACTACTGGACTTCCTAGATCAGAGTATTTAGGCATCAAAGTTTTACTAAGCATTAGATCAGAAAGTTGTCCAAGAACATGGACAGTATCAGGATCTTTCTTTTTTCTACTAGGGTGCTTGATACAGAATTCTTTAATTGCTTTATTACAGATAGGAATTTCCTTCAGGGCATCCAATAATGGTATTTGGATAGTCATTTTCTTCAGTTGGTCAATTAGGTATTTTGCAATAGTATTCTCTTTAGGGGATACTGAAGGTTGGGCCAATCTTTGCGGAAAAGGTGGTTCTTTCTCAATTGGAATAGGCGGTGCAATAGGGGGAACAATAGTATTGCAATTGTTAGAAGCTTCCTCAATATCAGAAACATCAGTTATTATGGGTGCTCTTTGTGTAGGCAATGTAGTCCCTGATCTTAGGGGGATATCATTCACTTGCAGTGAATAGGCTTGCTGCTTGTTGTTTGGATTTCGATTTGGTTGAGCAGGCAGTTGTGGTTTCTGAGGGCTGTTATTGGCTACAGGAGGCAGAGGCATAATAGCTTGTTGCTAAGGTGGAGGCATTATAGCTTGTTGCTAAGTAGGCTGATTAGGCCCCCACTGAGGTTGTTGTTGCTAGTTACCATGTGTTTTCCATTGGTTATTCTACTGTGGCTACTGAAATGAATTATACTACTGCTGATATGGGTTAAACTATTGCTGGTTTGGGTTAAACTAAGGTTGAAAGTTCTGGTTATACTGTGGTTGCTAAAAATTTTGGTTATACTGTGGCTGTTGGTTTGACCCATGATTATTCCAATTTTGTCCTTGAGGGATAGAATTGTAGGGGTTTTGATTCTACCACTGATTACTATTATTATTATTATAACCAAAATGATTTAAGGGGTCTTGAGGCATACCTTGTCTCTAAGCCCATGGTCACCTTTGAGCCACATAAAAGACCTCTCCATTCTCCTCATCTATTTCCTTGAACTTGGTGGGCATTGAAGTAGTGTCCACAGATGCAATAGTTTTGCACTTACAATTTCTTTTCTTCTCCCTGCAATGGGAGCAGAATTTAGCCAGCATAGCGTCTGCATCCTCTTTCTTCCTTTGGGCTTGCATGGTATCTAGCTGAGTAGCCATGTCATTGATAATATCCTTTTTGAAGTCAGACATGAGATTGGACAGTTCTATTTTAGACACTCCAGAGCCATTTGTCTTTTGAGGCAAGTCCCTTAATCCTCTTCCTTTGTTTACTGTAGCCCTTGAGTAATTCATACATATGGTCTTGATCTCTACCCAGTTTTTCTAGGTGATTTCACCACCAGCAATAAGGTCCAATGCCTCTATGCTTCCTTCATTGACACCTTTGAGGAACAGATGCTTCTGTGATTCCTCATTTAACTGGTGTTGAGCATTTTGCTGCAAGTTATACATAAACCTAGAAACATAGTCTTCCAAGGTTTCATCCTCTTTTTGTGACATCTTAAAGATGTCATCTCCTTTTAAGTCCCATCCTCTATAGTATTCTTTGTATTTTTCAAGAAACATATTGCTCATGGCATTCCAATTTGGTATGACATTGGTTCCAAGGCTCATAAACCATCTTAGTACAACCTCTTTGAGAGTTGACAGAAACAACTTCAGCTTATGGGCATCAGTTGTGTAGTCATAGCTTCTGTAGAGGATATCAAACTCAAAGAGGAAAGTCTCAGGATCTTTAGTGATAAGTCCGTAAAATTTTGGCAATGCAGTGGCTGGAATGTTCTTCAGGTTTTGGTTACCCTGTTGAGGAGGAATTGGGAAAGGAAAGGTAGGTAGAGCCATTCCTAGAGGAGGGCCTGGTTGTTGCTATGGCTAGTATATGATAAGAGCTAAAGGGTTGTCATGATACTTGGGCTCATCAAAAAGGACTTCTAGATGTAATGATTCTTTGGATGATGAGGGTAATGAAATTTTGCCTTGGGCATCTGCAAACAGATTTTCAAACAGGTCTTCTTCTTCACTATCTACTTGCAATTCTTTAGGGTCAGGGTTAAAAAGATAAAATGGTTTAGTCTGGTATTGATGAGGAAGGAATCTTCTATGAGGATCTCTTCTCCTATGCATAAATTGCTTGCTTAAAATTAAATCCTAAACTATGAACACCGGAATAATGAACACCAAAGTGGTTTGAACTAACACCATCCCTGACAATGGTGCCAAAAATGCTTGGCCAAACAATTGTCTTAGAAACACATAGCACTGGACTACTATTTTAGGATTGGACACCCTAAATGGCTACTAAGTATTTTATTTAGTCTCATTTAGTTATCGACCAGGGACGTAAACTTGGAATGGTGTTCGCAAAGTATATGCTTCAAACTTCCTTGATTCTCATGGCTAAACCTATGGAATTGAAATACATTATGCTTCAGGAATCTACACTATCTAAATTGAATGCAATTATGGTAAGAAAATAGTAATTATGAGTAGGGGTTACTCTGCTCGCCTATGCTACAGGAACAGTACACTAGTTCTTCTACTAGTGGCTACAGGAACAGAAGAGTTCTATCTTCTACTTAATGAGCAAAGAAATAAATTCTAATCTAATAAAATGATTCACTCACCAAGTGGTCCCCCTTGGATGAGTGAATAGAAATGCAATTACGATAAGAGACTGAAACTCAAATTCTACATTCTATTCATTCATGGAGGAAATATGCTTGGAAAATAAACAGTGCTACAATATCAAACTCTAGTCCAGAAATTACATCAATTAACTCTTTTCTTCCTCTACTCTCCTGTGGAACTACATAAATCCACTTATTTAAGGAGGAAATACACTACAACCTAAATCTAGGATCACTCCATTAATGAGGATCACTAATGGATACATTGTGCTCATAACAGAAATCTTAAAAAACAAACGTAGGTCTTCAAGTTCTTCCCATAATGTAGCATGCAGTGGTTCTAGATCTACGCACAGTGTCTTCTCAGGAACTGGATTGACTTGTTCCTTCGTGAGAGTTCTGTGACACACTGATCTTTAACCGCTTACTTAATTCCTTGTTTTATGCTGGCGCTTCTAAAGGTAACGGCTGCCATTGACCCTTTCAACACCATGCTAGAATTCTTGGATGTGCCATAACTTGACTCCTACAAAATGGTTAGTATACATAGCTTCCAATGCATAAATATATTTTATCATTTATTACTAAGAAAGAAGTGTGATATTTCATTCAATATTCTTGCACAACATTCAGCTACAGGAAGGAAACTACCCACAAACATAGCATAGGGAAAAGGACTATCCATTCAACATGCAATCACTAAAATCCTGCAACTTCTATCCATTAGATTTAAGCAAAATACATTATGTTTTCACCATCCATTTTACCTACTTGTGTCCTTTCATATAAAAATATATAAAAACCATAATTTTAAAGTCTTCTTCTTCTGAAAAAAAAATGTTGAAAAAGGAAAGTAATCACATGGAAAAGATGGCCTTTTGGGAGGCTTATCACCAATTCCCTTCTCCTGTGGGACCCAAACCACCCCTACCTGGAAAACCCATTTTATCTACCATCTCTGCCCCTTTGCCATAGTTTTCTTTTATGGATGCACTGACTCCAGTAGCAATTGTCACAGAATCCCACCCATCAAAACTAGTATCTTGATCCTCACAATCACTATAATTACTATGACATGCTTGACCAGGATGCTCTGTATTCCACAAATCGCTAAATATTTCATCCTCATTGGGATCATAAAGATCTGCAGAGGTCTTTGGCTCACCAAGATTCTTCCTCATTTCCCAAAAATCTTTAATTTTGGTTGCAGTCCAATTATCATCTTCACATTGAAGCAGTATTTTGTTTGAAATAGTTTTTGTAGATGGTTTAACAACTTGCTGGTAGAAATTGTAGGATGTCTTCTTCTGCTCTTGTACTTTATGCTTTTGCAATGTAGTAATTTGTGATGACAATTCCTATATTGAAATATTATTTTCAGTGGCATATTTCTCCATCTCTTTTTTGACCTCGTCCCACGACTCCATGTTTTTAAATTTTTCTATTAATGACATACTTTCATGTTGACATTTGTTTGCGGAGCTCCCATTCACTCTAAGCTTTGATCCAATTATGTTTAGTGGATCATACTGCCAGTGACTGTCAATAGCAACGCAAAAAATTGAAAAAAAAGCCTCTGCCACTTTGAATCCTCTTCTCTCAAATGTGAACCCTCCCAATTTGAAAGGCAAGGAAGGAAATATCATTTTCTTTTACTGACCATTAAAGAGTGCATCTGTGCTCTCCATCTGCCAAACATATTCCAATGCAAAAACCCTCTCTGTAACATGTATTGGAAGTTTTTCTAGGGTTCTACCACTGAACCATAAAACCTTAACATAGTGTAGTCTTCCATGAAGTACTAGTCAGCCAATTGTATTTGACTTCCAAGTTGAATACAATCTCTACAAGACAGGCAATCTAGGAAACGGAGTGCCTATAATTTTATGATACATAGGTGCAAAAAAGAAGTCTACAAAATTGTTATAGTTCCTTCTATTATCACTCATCCTTATCTGAGGTGTCCATTCATATAGTGCATTTTGGACCTGACTTTAAAGGTTGTTTAGCTGAAATATTGCACAATGCTTTGCTAAAAGAAGATAGAAAAAGTAGGTTGTGAACCTAAATGTCTTCTGTGAACCTGTTTTAATCATTAGCAATTGTTCTTGCATGCAATGAACAGTGTCCTCAATAAAATTATATTTTACTGGTTCATTTTGACAATGAATCTGAAAAATCATTTCAAGAATGCTGGCACCCACTTCTTTATTACTATCCAATCCCAAACAAAATGCTAGCAAGGAAATACTATCCTGAACCCATTGCACAAAAATATCATAATCATAAGGAGGGTTATGATCTAGATCCAGACTAGAAATCCTTGTTATTCTTTTGATATATGAATCTTTCCTTTTTGCATCTAAATTATCATAACTATCTGCCAGCTTTCCTAGGTCAATGTGCAGGTTTGATTTTTGTGCTTCAAACCCTAGGTCCAACAGACTAGCAAATTCAATCTCTGCTATCGACAAAATTTCCCCCTGAGTATTTTTATTGATAATTGCTTTTCTATTTTCATCATAATTTTGGGCGCATAGCATGACAATTTCTAGACAAGGGAATAATTGAGGTAACACCAAGTGTGTTGACCCAACAAGCCGCAGTGCAATTTTATTTGTCTTTGCCTTTAACATGTTGTTAAATGGACAAAATTTTGAATCCTTCATTGGATCTTTACAATTATTTTCAAGTGCAAATCTAATTTTCATGATTCCCTTATTTCCATGGATAACAGGATCAAAAATATCATGGAATTCATTAGTGAAACCTAGTGTTTTAACCAATTTGTGGAAGTCTATTATCTCAATTTTCTTTCATTTCCCTTTACTCCTATTCTTGGTATTTGTTTTTCCCATTGTGGACCATGGTATACTAGTGACAGATACAATTTATAGGCGTGTTTGAAAATTCAACCCTAATTCTATGACTACAATCTAAACAGTAAACCTCTAGAATTGAAAAATTTAAAGCCGGGACGTGGGTGTTTAGGATTTTACCTGGAAATTCAATTTTTGTAGACTGTGAGTGGGCAGAGAGCTAAGAGAATCTATTGCATTCCTCAATCCTCAACCTAGAAGCTATTACCCATAACCCCTTTCTGAATCTTTGATTCTCCAATACAGTATACTATAATACTAGTAAGAACTAAAAATATAAAAACTTAGGTTAAAATTGTATAATAGTGAGTAGTATTGAATCGTCAGTCATGACTCATCACTCATGTTAACTTTTACCATCACTTGTGTTAGCTTTTATTGCTTCTCCCGATATCTGAGGTCACTAGGACACATCTCACTTAATTGTTTGGTCTGCAGTCAAATTGAGCTTATTACTAATTAAATGTTAAGTTACTCCAATTATGATTTGAATTAAACTTAGCTTAGTGTACACATGTCATGATTGCGGAATAGGTTTACATTCATCATCGAATGACACCGATTGAATGAGTGTACACGTGTTGTTATTTTAGAATAGGATTGCAAAAATGGGATTTATTTTGCCTTTCAACCCGAAATACAACGTACATCGTTGATCTCTACTCATCCAATGGTCGGTGGCAGTCACCATCATTTGTAATGGTGGCGGGTCCCATTTTTTTACTTTGAATTATATCTATCAGATGACACCGATTGTGTGAGTGGTCACGAGTCATCTGATTGAATGAGTGTACAAGTGTCATGATTTTAGAATTGGATTACAAAAATGAGATTTATTTTTTCTTTCGGCCTAAAATACACCGTACGTCATAATCGTTGATCTCTGCTCATCCAACGTTCACTGGCAGTCACTATCATGTGTGGCGGGTCCCATTTATTTACTTTGAGTTATATTTATTAGATGACACCGATTGTGTGAGTGGGCACTTCACCACGTGTCATCCAAATGTGTGTACAAGTGTCATGATTTTGGAATAGGATTGCAAAAATGGGATTTATTTTACCTTTTGGCCCAAAATACATCGTATGTCATTAATCTATGCTCATCCAACGGTCTCCAAAAATACAGTTACACGTAACACCATATGCCAAACATTTATTAAATTTAAATAAGATTAAATATTGAAACTGTCTAATATAAAAATAACTAATTAAATTTAAATTATTGCAATCACAAATAACTGTCTAATACTCTAATTATTTATTAATTTATTACTAACCATAATTTATAAAATGCTT
>MU224172.1:793732-806987 GCA_018584345.1 Thuja plicata
AATACTCTAATTATTTATTAATTTATTACTAACCATAATTTATAAAATGCTTTAAAATTTTACAATTCCACATTCGCAGTGGCACACATGACACATAATGATAATTACATTTGTCATTGACATGGAATTTTTTGGTTCATAATGCATATTATGTGATATCACAGATTCACACATTGATTTGCAATAGGCATATAATTTATTATTTATTATTTATCATAAGTAAAGTCTAAGGTCTAAGGTCTATAGATTTCTTTAAAAAATTGTTATTAAACAATATGAAGTCTTCAGATTTCTTTACAAAATTACAATTGAACAATATTTACGTAGACAATATATTATCTCACACACAGATAGAAAATTTAAAATAATTATTAATAGTCGAACAACAAAATTTTCATTAATTATTTCAAAAATTTACATCACTAATATTATAATATACTTTATAATTATAGATTTTAATAGTTAACTTTAGACTATAGTCACACCGTAAACACCTACAAAATGGGAAGTATGTTTACCCACAAAATGGGTAGTATCCAGATTCCAAACAGTTACAAAATTTGTTGCCACAATGACATTGGTTGATCATATAAGGAAAAACAAAAAAAACAAAACAAAATGTAGAAAACCATTTCAAGAACATAAACACTAAGGGTCTTCATCTCCATCCCTGTCTAAGAAGAATTGTCTATTGAGGATAATATCCCTGAATTCATTGAGCTAGTTGTAGTCTGTCTCCTCAAAGTTGTCAAGGTGAAACCACTTCTGCAAGAAGTCCCTCCCCAGCCGCGCCCACTTTTGATGCCGTGCCAACTACCTTTCATTAAGGTTCAGTAGGAAGGGTTGCCTTTCCACATTGATGCCTCGCTGGATAAGCTTATCAATTTCATCAGCCCAAGGGATACCCAACCCTAGTTCTGCAAAGACAACGACTAGGACGTCATCCACCAGAAATTGATTCTTGAAAACTTTCCACAGCAGCATAAGCATTTCTACCTTCTCTCCTCCGAGGTCAAGAAGAGATGCCAGGAAGTGGGATGTAATGTCCATGATTATGCGATATCTCTTCTTCTTGTGAATGAACTCATGGTCGAGCACCATCAACACAACATTGTTAATGAAAGAGCCCACTTCCTTGCAAATGGCAACAATTTTTGGAGATCCATATCTTGAACCTCGTGAGAGATATCAAAGATCTATAAAGTTCACAAGGACCATCTTTGGAAGGTCTAGAAGCATGTGGCTCAGTTCCAAGAGATTCCACCTAGATTCCATTTCTTGACCCAATCTTGGTTGGTGCAAAAAGGGTCATTGTTGGTCAGTTGAAAGTTGCTCAATGGTGCATATTTCAAACCATTTGTCATGAGACCAAAATATCAACTCCATCGGTTCCAGTTGGCTAGGTAAATGCTAGGGGAGACCTTTCTTTTCTCGCGTAGCATCAAGAACATTTTGGCGCATGTCGGATCGAAGTTTTCCCAAGGTGCACTAAGCCAAATTTGGCAGAAATTTTAGGAGATCCATATCTCAGAGCTCATGAGAGATATTAGAGGTCTGTGAGGTGCATAAGGACCATCTAGGGAAGGCCTAAAAGCATGTGGCTCAATTCTGGGAGATTCCACCCAGATTCAATTTTCCGACCCGATCTTGGTTGGTGCAAAAAGTGTCATTATTGGTCAGTTGAAAGTTGCTCAATGGTGCATCTTTCAAACCATTTTTCGTGGGACCAAACCATCAGCTCCATCATATCTAGTTGGCCAGGTAAACTCTAGGGGAGACCCTTTTTTTTATTGTGAAAAATCAAGAACATTCTGGCGCAAGTTGGACCGAAGTGTTCCCAATGTGCACTAAGCCAAATTGGGTAGCAATAGAAGTAAACAAATTCAAATGTCCACAAAGAATAACATATAACACCATAATTTTTATTGTAGATTATGGCTATTACTTTGGTTCGACAAAATATTTTCAAGGTAGTTGCTTTGAGAGAGAGAGAGAGAGAGAGAGAGAGAGAGAGAGAGTACATGGAAAAGATATAATATGAAAATTAAGATACATAGATACAATGCATGACAAAGATACATAC
This sequence comes from Thuja plicata, assembly GCA_018584345.1. Classification (NCBI taxonomy): domain Eukaryota; kingdom Viridiplantae; phylum Streptophyta; class Pinopsida; order Cupressales; family Cupressaceae; genus Thuja; species Thuja plicata. The sequence goes on from MU224172.1 coordinate 795,816, forward strand.
AAAGACACAGTAAACTTAACAAAATGTTGACCCTCGGTATATACAAATCAACCCATGGCCACTTTTATATGCAATTTGATCTTCTTTTAATATAAAATAGGTGGTCTCCAAATATGCATGTAGACCACTTCATCGTCATTTATATTTACAAAAAAGTGAAGTTAGATTGTTTCACAAAATTTATATACAAAATTGTCAAAATAATTCTACCATTTGTAGAATGATTCTTCATGATGGCCGAAAACTAATTGAGCAAACCTTCTAGATTGGCTCTAACCCTTATTATGTCATGTATTTCCTCGTGTTCAGATTCATGAAGTTTCCATAAATTCTTCTTATGAGGTCTACCAGTATACTTTATCAATTCAATGTTTGCTGCAACAAGAAGGTTCAAATAATGAAAAATATGTCCATGTGTCTCATAGTCCTCAAACAACCACTTCTTGGATTTTTTGATAGGGTACCTGGATTTCATAGAAGCATAAATGATTACAAAATTCAACATATAAAGTGTAATAGAATACATAAACAAGTCTCAAAGTCGTCAAACAAGAACACATTATCTTTTGATATCATACCTTCTAAGCCATGTTCGTGTCACAACAACAGATCCTATTGGGTACTCAATACCCTCTCCATCAATGACTGTAGTTGTCAATTTGTTTTTTCCCTAAATACAGTGACACAAAAAGTAATCAATCCCTTCCTCATTGTTCTCATCTGCATCAGCTACATATACATGAGCTGCAATTTATAGAGGGATAAGTTAACACCCTAAACACTTAACCACCTAATAAAATGAGCTCAAGTAGGTTCAATAGACTTCATCTCAAAATGAAGAATAAATTGAGAAATTACCTAGTTCAACTAGGTCAGATATGTGATCAAAATCTGTTGATGCTTCAAACTGGCTCAATTGTAGTGCTCTAGGAAGTTGATATGTATCAAGCGGTTGCAAACGTGTATAAGACCATTCGTCAACCTGCTCTTTTGATTCACATTCCTTCCACACAAAATTCATACAAGACAAGCAAAAACATGCCATTAATCTAGTATAAATACCCAGTGATGTTGCATTTGAACTTCTAAATGAGTGCATGTCTCTTATGACTTGCTTGTTTTTCTTACTATATGAGATTTTTTCATTTCCTTTCCCATTATAGTTGATGTAAGGACACGTCGAGTAACATTAGCATCTTTACTACGTGATTGTGAACCAATGGCTTGGTATGCATCGAATAGATTTCTCACAATGGTCCTCTAAGTACTATTTTTCAGATGTTCTCAACCCCACAATTGTCATTATCTCTCTAAATTTTAGATTCTTAATCATTTCAACAACTACTTGACATCTTCCACTTTGATTTAATTTTTCAAAATAGTTATTCCAAATCTTTTTAAAAATTCTTCTAGAATTTCTTTCCAACATTTTATCATGCATTGGCCTCAAAATATTTTCATCAATATCAATTAGAAACTTTGGTTTTCTACACATTATTCTAGGAGGTGTTAACATAGTTGCATGCTCTACATTTTCATTAGATGAATTAGGTGCATTTATTGGATTCATTTCAATTGGTTTATGTTGATGATTTTCATTTTCATTATGTGCATTTTTTTCATTAATGACATCACATTGAAATGGTGCATTTGTCACATTAACATTTTCATTTTCATCACTTACATTGCTTGCATTTGATGATGTACCTTGTCATATTCTCCTCATGCGCTCCCTTTGTCTTTCCTTTTTTGTCTCTCATTGTTCAATTGTTCCTCTTTTGTTCTTTCCCATTGTTTGTATTGAATGGAAACTACGAATAATATCATGAACATAGAATAACATGTGAACATCAGATCCAAAAAATAAGAACAAATCAACCATTTTCTTTAAATGAGAACTTACAATGATAAAATAACATTAAAAACACCAATAAAAAACACAAATTTCAATCATTGCAAAGAAAAAACATGCAAAAAAAGTTGAAACCTATTTTTTCCTCACGTAAAACAATAGAAAAATAGTTGTGGGACCTCAAAAAAACTTGCAATGACTATTTTAAGACCGTCAAAGAAAGAAACATTCCTGATTCCATAGAACCCGACCAGGTTATGAGAACATAAAGGCTCAGTGCTCCTAATTATTCAGAACCCGATTAGGTTATGAGACCACAATGACTCAATGCTCCTAATTTCTCAAAACCCGACTGGGTTATGAAAAAATAAGAATGAGAGAGAGAGAGAGAGCACTAGTGCATGCATCTTAAAAAATATCCAAAATTGTCCCATCGCTACTCTCTACATAGACCCATACTATTTCATGAATAAATTTTGAATAAAACAATAATTGACAAATCTCTCAGGTGAGGATGGGCATAATTAGGTTCTCTAAAACATACTCCTAAATGAGAAAGATCCAATGATTGAGTTGGGAGATATGACCCTCACAACAACACCCAATTTTATGTGATGAAAAACCAAGACTGGACTTGCAGAAAATCTAAACTTTATTTATATCTCAGAGAATAATTCATACATTTCAGCATCCCGCCTTAACCTCTCATTCTCTCATTCCTTCTAAGGCTTACATAGACAAAGAATAACTTATGTAACTGATCTCTGTCGATTTGGATTCCTCTACATGCAAGAAAGTCTATTTTTAGAATTTTCCATCCACTTGGCATCTAACAGTTACATTCAAATCTTCAAACACTAAAAGTCACCTTATTGACTCTCTACAAATTATGAATTCAAAATTTTTCCATGAAGGACCTTAATACATTATTAGATCCAATAATTCTAATCTAAGACTTAACCTTTAGCATTCTAGGACTACTATGCCATCTTAGGCAATCAACTCCTATTACATCCATTTATGCCCTTATACATTAGGCTTATTACATTCCATTACAGGGTATGAGCAGGATCATGGTATGCCAAACTAGGCATTAATTGGCAATGAAAATTCAAAAAATCAGGGTTATGAAAGTTGACGTAAAAATATGGACAAGTTATCAATCTTATATCAAAAATATGTAAGAAGAGAATCTATAGAAAATTGAATCTAGTTTCTAAGCTACTATCCCTTCTTTAAAAAAAATATTCTATATGGTGAAAATTCAAATTTCAATGCAATAGTATGAAAATTTCAGGAAAAATATAAGATTAAGGTGTATGTCTTACCACCTAAAACATAATCAAATGATAATATTTTTTTACAAGATTCGAGATATAAGTAGTAGACTCATGTTCTGATGTGACGCATTTTTTTTGTAATTTTTTTCCAAGTAAATAATAAATTATGATTTTTCTACTACAACTTTTCTAGAATATAATAAATATCATGTTTGACCACCTTAACTTAGTCTAAAATTCATCAAATTGATTTTTTTGTTAGTTTTTAATTTTAGTAGGAAAATCATAGAATGTGACTCATGTTATGGATTTCAAAAATGTTATACCATTTGAAAGTTATAGTATTTTTTTTTCAATCAGTCTATCAATTAGGACTAAAATGATAAGAAGTAGGCGTATGTCTGACCACCTTAAACATAATCAAATGATAATATTTTTTTACTAGATTCTAGATATAAGTAGTAGATTAATGTCCAGATGTGATGCCTACTTTTTTGTCATGTTTTTCCAAGTAAATAATTAATTATGATTTTTCTTCTACAATGTTTCCAGAATATAAAAATTCTCGTGTCTAACCACCTTAACTTAGTATAAAATTCATCAAATTGATTTTTTTTTTGAGGGTAAAAGCACAATAATCTGTCACCCCTAAGGACAATTTTCGGCGCTCATTCGCGTCATACTCGGCTGAGTCAAACTCGGCCCAGTCTAACTCAGCCGAGTTTACGTGGCACTGAATGGCGCCTATGTGGCCAAGTCAGCTTGTGCGCGAGCCAATGGGAGGGTGAGTAGGACTCAGCCGAGTCTGACTCAGCCGAGTCCCACTCGGCCGAGTCTACCTAGGTGGCATGCCATGTGGCAGCCAAACCTCCAAAAACATAAAAAATCCAGAAGTTTGCACTTCTGCTAGTTTTTTCTTCTGCTCAAACTAGACAATGTCAAAAAACTAAAAGTGCCCTTTTCTAGATCTCAGAACTGCAATTCTTGAGATATAAATTTTATATTGTTTTGACTACAAAACATTGAACAAATTCATTAAAAACTACATGTAGGTTATTAAAGATTTCAGAAGTCGTTGCTTCAGATAATATAAAAAAATTCTAAATCAATTCATAAAATTTTTAAAATCATAGATAACACTAGATAAGAGAGTCATCTTCAATAATATGTAATTTATTTAGTTTTTGGTATAGTTTTGATAGGATAAAAATGGCGGCAGACAAAAACTGTTGATTTCAAGTAAGTTGAACTTTGAATACTTATAACGGGCAAACTATACATCGAAAAAACTTTTTTCCTTTTTTATGCACTACCTATACATGTCATCTAAAACATATTCTGAAATTGGAGGAAAAAACAATATTTTACTTATAATGATTTGGCGGGAAGTAAACTCCCTGATTTACAATTTTTTCAGAAAATGAAAAATAGACCTAAACATTTCAAAAAACATATTAATTTTGGTTCAAATTTTTAGAAAAAAATTATAGGCATATAATTCATCCTATTTGACACATTTCATCAGTTTACACCATCTTCAAATTCTCAATAGAAATGTGACTTTTATGCCCTTGAAGTTTTACAGTTTTGGTGTTGTTGTCCTTTTCCTTTGTAAAAGGGTGACAGATTATTTTGCTTTTACCCTTGATTTTTTTCTTGTAGTAGGTGAAGCATCAAATGTGACACATTTACAATTTAAAAAATGATACACCACATGAAATTTATAGCTATTTTTCAATCAGTCTACCAATGAGGACTTCATTTTCACATCGCCACTTTTTGGCATACCATGATCCTACACATACCCTACATCACATACAAAAAATTGGCTTTCAAGACATATTACATTCATATGTTTATCTTTAGAGCATTCATTCTCTATGATCATTCTTCATGAGCCAATCAAGTGACTCTCACTTTATGTCTTCATCAAGGTGCCCTGCACCATACTCCCAAGGATCAAATCAACCCAAGTCCCTTGGATTGGGAGTTTCTTTCTTTTCCTCTAGTCTTTACTCACTGCTTGTTGAGGACCTGCAACATAAATGTATTGTCTATTGATTGGCATCATGCACCTAGAATTAAACATAATATTCCAAGTTCTAAATCTTTCATCCATCCTATCTATGTTCCCATAGATGTTTGCAACATGATCAGTCATATGATTAACATAATATCCCTGAAAACCTGTCACAAAAGTGTTAGAAATAAAATTTATCAAATGTTTCTTATTCACAAATACATATGTTTGGTACTCCATTCCATCTTCCTTCATTGGTTTCATCACTTTATCTTTTTCTCAGACACTCCATATCCTTGTGAAATCTATGTACTTGTAAACATTTCAGTCATTAAGATCTTATCATGACCATCTACTCCTTCATCTTCATGAGTATCTTCATACTCTGACTTCTCTTTGTGCATCTGCACTTGCATTTCAGTGTGCTCATTGGATCCTTCAAGTGAACCATTCACACCCTCTACTCTCTCCTCTAGGATCTTCATTTGATCCACATCTCTTACTACCTCAATCTGAAAAATTTCACCACATTCAAGCTGCTCAAGACTTTCTTCCATGTTCCATTCATCAGCTACCTCCTCTGTACTTCTACTTCAGTTTTAGGAACCTTCTTGTCAGAAGGTTCATTCACCTCTCCAAGTGTTTTTGGTTACACTTATTCCTCTTCATCATCTATTTCTTGTTCAAGGAGTGAGGCTATCCACTCCCACTTCTTCTGATTCTCATCCAAAGCTTCTTTAAGACTTTTCCAACTCTCTTCTTCTTGCTTCCTCTTGGCTTCTTATTTCCTCTTTCTTTCTACATCCTCTCTTCTTTTCTTCTCATATTCTTTTCTTCCTTCAACCAAGTATTCCTTTAGCAACTTGGCTAACTCTCTCTCACTCCTAGTCAGTGCCATCTTCTCACACAATTCTAGGATTGATTAGATCTCAAGCCACCACTTTGGAACACTCAAGAAGGATAGTTCAACTCCAAGGTCTCAACAAAGGACTCTAAATCTTCCAAACCCCATACCTTTCACTCCCTAAATCTTCCAAACCCCATACCTTTCGCTCCCCTTCATACCAATTGACACAGAGGCACTAAGCACTAGTGCATGCATCTTAAAACTTCATCCAAAACTGTCCTGTCGCTGCCCCCTGCATAGACCTATACTCTGTCATAAATAAATTTTGAATAAAATAATAGATGACGAATCCCTCCAGTGAGAATGGGCATAATTATTTTATCTAACACATACTTTGAGATGACTAAGATCCAATGGTTGAGTTGGGAGATATGACCCTCACAACACCACCCAAGTTTATATGATAAAAAACCAAGACTCAACATGCAGAAAATCTGAACTTTATTTATATCTTAGAGAATAATTCATACATTTAAGCATCCTCCGTCAATCTCTTATGCTCTCATTCCTTCTAAGGCTTACATATACAAAGAATAACTTATGGAACTGATCTCCGTCGATTTGGATTCCTTTACATGCAAGAAAGTCTATTTTTAGACTTTTCCCTCCACTTGCCATCTAACCGTAACATTCAAATCTTCAAACACTAAAACTCACCTAATTGACTCTCTACAAACTATGAATTTGAAATTTGTCCATGAAGGACCTTAATACATTATTAGATCCACTAATTCTAATCTAAGACTTAACATTTAGCCTTCTAGGACTACTATGCCATCTTAGGAAATCAACTCCTATTACATCCATTTATGGCCTTATACATTAGTCTTATTACATTCCATTACATCACATACACAAAATTGTCTTACAAGCCATATTACATTCATATGCTAATCTTTAGATCATTCATTCTCTATGACCATTCTTCATGAGCCAAACAAGTGAGTCTCGCTTCATGTCTTCATTAGGGTGCCCTACACCACACACACATACACACACACACACACACACACACACACACACACACACACAGAGAGAGAGAGAGAGAGAGTAATTTTTACATCTTCATAACCTGATCGGGTTTTGAAGAAGTGAAAATTGTGCATTTTATTCTCCAGAACCTGATCAAGTAATGGAGGAGTTGAAAATGTACCTTTTGATTTTCATAACTCAATCGGGTTATTTGAAATTTAGAAACCTGATTAGGTTATGGCTTGGGAAAATATTTGGAAAATGACCCAAAGGCTTGGAGGCTCATTTTCCCTCACTTTTTGTACTTTTCGACATTTTTTCATGTTGTAAGATAAATTCTTGACTTTATCTTCATCAGGTTTACAATTTGTCAACTGGGTAGCTTTATAATTTTCACCATAATCTCATATGTCGTCTTAACTTTCTATCCATATAAATTTTTCTATTTTTGGACAACATTAGCATAGTAAACTTTAATTTTCTTTACCAGTGTCTTGATTGTCCTCACAAACATATGTCTACTATTTTTTTAATAAGTTTTGATATACTTAATCAAATTACAAATAAATTACATATTATTGTTCTACACTTGATTCTATACACTTTTAAACAAAAAAAAATATTTTCAAATATTTTTATGCAAGTTATGCCTAGCACACGAACATGTACCAAAATTTCAGGATGCGATCACTTCAAAAAATCACAGAAAAAAAATACTCATCGAAAAATTACAAAAAAATAGAAAACTTCTAGATCTCACTCTTACCTATCATCCTTCCAAAGGGATTTAAAAATACTAAATATAACTATATCTTTTACACCGCACATCGAAACAACTATGTTATGTTTTTCAAAAAAAGTCAGGAACACATTTTTGTGTGCGCAAGGTTTGGCCCTCTTAATCTTATTGGTTTCTAAAAAAAATTAGTGTTTTAGAAACTAGATTTAGAGTAATACAATTTTTAATTTTTACACATCTTCTTATTTTGAGTGCATGACCCGCAAATGCATGTTCCAAGTTTAGGTTTATCCAATTTCATAAAAAACATGTCCACTTATACCCCCTTTTTGGTCCACAACTTGGTGCACATACCCTTTGCAGAGAAGAAATAAAGGACCCTAGTGTGGCCTTTGGTGGGCGTACTACCATCTCTATTCCTTAACTTTATTGATTTCCATGACTCGAGTTCGCAAGTCAGAAAAGACTGCAGAGGAACATTTTATTGTGAAGGGTTGGCCATGAGCAGCATAACCTACATAATAACAATGAACCCGTTGAGCCTAGAGCACTCCCTGCAGCTCAAATGTGCTCCATATTCTTGTTCGGAATATCCTCCACTAGTAAAACAGTTCAAGGATCAAAGGGTTCCCTGAGTTTTCCCTATTCCCAGTAGAGATGAGAAACTGGATCTATCTAGGTGGGAGGGGAGATCGCAAGGAGGACATTTTTAAGGGCACCCAACCCTAGCACCACTACATAGGGTCTCCCAACCCTAGCACCACTACATAGGGTCTCTGCAAAGTGTAAGTTATAAATGAGATGTTATAAACATTGAACATATTTAAGACAACAATATAAAAATGGAGATGAAACATATATCAAAGAATTATAGGGGTTCGATAAATTTTCCTACGTCCACTCTCAAAGCAGGCAAATCTCATATTAATGTTTAACCAATATAAATTCCATGGCCTATACACAACTATTTATAGAAATATATACAACTAGAAAATAAAGAGAGGTGAGAAGATGAAAGGTCATCTGACCGTTGGGCTTCACAATCCAAACAATCTCCCACTTGAAGTTTAACTGGTAGAACCATGAACATGAAATCTCTGTTGTTCCATTTGTAATTTCACATTGTAACCAGACCCTGAGAAAACTTTAACTTTTTTGAACTCTGTTTATGAACACTCTGAATTAAAATTCTCCAATTTTTTTCCGAATGGTTATAATTTAACAATCAAACATTTTCTTTGACGTCCATGAGAACACTCTAAAGAAACACATGAAGGATAACAATCTCTTTATGGGTTCTTCAATGAATTTTTTTAACTTTATCAAATTAGAGTTGGATACTAGTTCCCCTATTGTGAATATTGAGGATGAAAAAGATGATATGGAGGATGCAGGCCCAAGCAAATGCACACGTTCTGCCAAAAAGAAGAAAATCCAAGACAAGATTTCAGAGATATTAGACTTCAATGCTTCCATCAAGAAGGTTCTGAGTCTAAGAAGGAAGCAGAAGGAACTCTCCTAGAGTTTTCCTAGATCCTGGTGTTTGCCTACTTTTTTTCTGGATTGTTTTCTGGTTTTTGGTTGTCGGGTGGCCTAGCTGGTTTCTGGCTTTTTTCTCTATTTTTTGTTTCGGTCATGTGTTTTACGGGCTGGGTCTTAGTCCTGTTTCTTTTTAGCGGCTTTAATGATTTTTTTTTTTTTGTAATGGTTGTAAAGGGTTTCGGGTCCCCATAAAACTTGTTTTTACCAGCAATAAAAAAAAATCAAACATTTTCTCTTACAAATATTACAGGTGCAAACTCACCCATAAATTCATGATTAAGAAAACCACTTTGTACAAATTCAAAATAATATTATGCTCTGGTGAAACTGAATAATACAACTGATCATATTTACATTTAAGATCCAAAAAAATTTAACAAAATTTGACTGGTTGCAGTCCTATACCATCATACACAACTGCTCAAATGCCTTAGCACCATTATAAGCTACCTGTGTGTGTGATTTTTACAACTTCATGAGATTAGTTTATTTCCTAACAATTCTATGGAAAATATTAACAATTTAAGCTAAGAATTGAAAGAAAATCATTAAGCATCCCATGGATCTCTAACTAAGCATGTTAATAGAGATGTCAGCCTTAATCTCTACTATTGATAGCCCTAGAATGAGTAAATGATATTGATATGCCTATATAGCTAATAATTCTCTCAAATTTCCTCAAAAATTCTCTCAAATGCTTTCAATTTTCTTTAATAATGCTCTCAATTTATTTGATATTGCTTGATATTGTTCTCAAATTGACTATAGTATGGATGCTTTGCATTCAAATGTCTAGGATTGTTTATGCTTGAAAAATGCTCTCTAGTTATAGGATTCTCCCAAGTGTAGGGGGGTGATGTCAATTGATCATGGTTTAGCCTTGGTTGATTGCTAGTCTTTCAAATGGTTTAAAATGGGGGACAATTTAAAGGATTATCTCAAAGCTTGGGACAAGATGACAAGAATGAGTGATTGAGATGCAAAAGGGTCAAATTAGTGGTAGAGATGCAAAATTCAGAGTTATCCATGTGCTTTTTCCTTCTCAATTCTCATTGGCTATTTTAATCCTTGTTGAAAGATAATAGGATTTATTAATTCAATCAATTAATTAAATTATCCATGTAGGGGAATAGGTTGGATTTGATTTTTGATTTAAACTATTCAATTAATTGATTAAAATTAATCATATAATTTGATTAATCCTATTTGGCTTATATTTAATTAATTAACGTCATTGTTAATTGATCCTTTGATTTGATTGATTTTGTCCCAATTTGAGTTAATAAATATCCATTTGAGATGATTAAGTCCATTTGATTGACTTAGAGAAATTTGCTAAAGTTTAGAGAAAATTTGATTGAAATGTAGATTCGAGTTGAAATAGAACACCTGACCAATTTTAGGTGTCTAAAAATACCCCTGGGTGATCTCACAATAGTGTGTCCCACTTTTTGGGACAAAGGATTTCGGACTTGCTCCAAAAAAAAAAAAAATTGATGGCTTCGTGCGAAGTGATTGATAGGCTTCACGTGAAGTACCCTACGTGGGTGACTTCGCTCAAAGTACCGTACGTAGGGTACTTCACGCGAAGCCATTTTTCACCAAAAATTTTCACGTGCATTTATAACATGTTTGAGTATTTAAATATATGTAAGTTTAATGCATTTATATTCGTAGGAATCAGTTGTTGCTTCATAGCCAGAGGATGGTCATGGCAGTCGGTCAGAGGGTCGCTCTGTTCGCATGCGCTTGGATGACTCCCTAGTTTAGGACATGTTGCACAGATCTTTGATTTGAGACTATATTTGATGGTTTCATTCCAGATTTGATATTGGATTATATGGTTTCATTGGATTTGAT
>MU224172.1:812021-841603 GCA_018584345.1 Thuja plicata
GGAACAAGCTTTCTAATGAATATAATTTTAATACATATTGAGTTTGTTATCACTTTCAAATATTACTTTAACTAAACATAGGTTGTTTGGCGATTCAACAACCTGTCTCTTCAAGGCTTTGGGAAAATTAGTAAATTACAAAAAAAAAATTATGAAAATATGTAGGAAAAGTGTATTTGTGTTACCTTTCTATATTAAAAAAAAATTTGAATTTCGATATATACATTTCAAGTTACAACGATCAAAGTGACCTTATGTCTAAATTACAGTTACTGTCACTTTAGAACTTAATATACTATGAAATATCCACCCAAAATGAATAAAACCAATTACATCCTCTAGATATTGAAGTTACAAATATAATTTTGAAAGAATTACATCGTTATCATATTTTAAAAAAAAGTTATGCTGATCAAAGTGAAAGTCACTTCTTCAAATCACAATTTTTTCACACAAACCACTTTTCGAAGGAGAAGGAAAAATGAATTTTAATTTAAAAAAAAAAAAAAGATTTAGAAAGTAGAAAGAAAATGCTAAAAGACCCTAGTTTACATCATCTTCAAATTCCTTATAGTTTTGCGTCTATAGGTGTTTGAAAATGAAGTTTTTTCTCAAAATGTTGATCTTTGTGTCAAAGTTGGCCAAAAAGTGGGACACACTATTATGGGATCACCCTCTTTGAATTTATGTGCGAAGCACATTGATTCAAAGAAAATTCAATATCCTGATTACTGATTCGATGCCTGATTAATTGATATTGATTGATACAAAACCTGATTCAATGATAACCTGATTGATACATACAAAACCTGATTTTAGATGCGAAACCTGATTTGAAACTCTGATGCGAAGATTGATGCAATGCCCCACTGATGATATTTTTAAGTTTCAATGCCCTAGATTTGATTGATTTTTAATGTATAATATAATGCAGAACCCTGATTTGATAATATGATGATGCCCCCACAGAAATGAAAAAAATTGATGTCTGAAAGAAAAAAATGATGAAACTGATAAAGAATAGATCCAATATGTTTTCATTTCTGAAAACAATGATGATGATCCGGGCAAAAAAACATGCCCTAGTGCAAAGAAAAAGTAGATTAGGTGAAACTAGGTGAAAAATCCTCTTCAAAATTAGGTCAAATAGTATAAATAGGTTGAAAAATTCATTTTTACTATTCATTTTCACTTTTTACAATGAAGATTTTGCTTTGATCCTCCTAAGATTTCTGATGATGGCGGTCTCTATTTGAGAACATTGGTTCGAGCGAGGGTGAAAATATCAAAGACCCACAGACTATGGACCTCTGGCAAGTGGTTTCAAACCTCTCGGTACCTTTATTGCTTTGTTTGACTGGATTTAATGCTTTTAATCACGTGTGATACAGTAGATTAGGTCATTGTTAGGAAAAATGTCGTGTAGAATATGTTAAATGATGCCTAGGAGGACAAAATGCCACATCCACAATATTAAATGATGCTTGTTCATAATTAAATGCCGCGTAGAAGATAGGTCAAAACATGTGTTTAATAGATCAAGTACCACCTATAAGGATCCTAGGGAAAAACAAGATTTGAAATGCCACGTAGGATATGTGAAATGCCGCAGAGCTAAGGTAAAATGATGGGTAAAAATCCAAGTACCATGTTGGATAAGTCAAATCATACGTATGATACATAAAATGATGCTTAGCATGAAATGATGCATACACTCTATGAAGTGAAGCATGCAAGAAAATTGATGAAAACCTAATTTAAAAGAGAACAAACTGATTGTGATTGAAAGTCTTGGTTAACAGACTAATTTCCAAGATAGATATGTGTTCTTAGTAATGCTAAAAAGTGTTTAGGGTGTTAGGATGATCACATAAATGGATGTTTGATATGTCAATCTGATTGGAGAGATAACTTATTGGTAGGATAACTGATATATTGATCCCTTCTCACGATCTAGAGTTAGGAACAATAGGTTGATGTGCTCAAAAAGAGAAAAAGATTGATTTGATGGATGTTGATTGACTTGAAATGATCCAATAATATGAAGATGATAATATGATTCTTTTGTTTGCAAAATAGGCATGGTTCTGTAAGTTATATGTATAGAGGCTACCATCGTGGTTGCTTGAAAGTGTCAATGATCTGACTAGACCAAAGATGCGTGTTATTGAGCAGTGTGGTTTATTATTCCTCCTTGATATACCTCAGTTCCAGTTGAACTGAGGACTACTCACAACTATGGCAAAGTGTTGGAAATTTGATCATAATACCTTTCCCTTACTCCTCGGCGAGATGAGGATCACACCTAAGGATGTGTACAGGATGTTGCGTATCCCAACACAAGGATATAAAGTTTACTATGAGTAGGTGTATGATGGTATGGCATGCAGATGGGTCTTTGGAGATTAGACTATCAGAGATGATACTATCACATGGGTGCAATTTGCATCATTTCCTAATTTCCCTGCAGTTCTAGGTGCAATTATCAGTGGATTGCTTCTCCCTAATCGACAAGGTCGTGGATTTGTAGTTGGATAGGGTAGGATCCTAGAGGACTTACTTGAGCATCCTCAGAGATTCGATTGGGGTTCATATGTTCTCACATAGTTGTATCATGATTTTGCATGAGATTGTGCATTGAGAGAGCGCAACATTATCTGTAGGAGCTATATTGTTACAGGTATGGACCTGGGAGCACATCCCATTCACTAAACTTATAGCAGCTCAAGTGTGGGGTTGTGCATGGTCATATGTATTCCTTTATGATGGCATGATTGTCCATCATCAACTGGGCAAGGTTGAGTACTGGCACAAGATAATTGATGACATCGATCAGGTTGTCCTGAGACCTTACTAGGGGTACGAGGGTTGGAGAGAGGATGATGATGAGCTACCTTATAAGTTCTCCCCTTGATGGATGATTGGTCGATCACCTCTTATGATTGATAGATACTTCTTTGGGAGAGTATTATGCCAGTTTGGTATGGTATAGGATATGCTGCAAGGTATGGATTTATATGCTTGGGTATAGGTAGAGTGGTCCATGTGGGAAGCTCATGTAGATTATGAGTTTTCTTGCACAAAGATTGACAGATTGTGTTTCATTGAATGGGATATGTTAGATCATGTTGCTGATGCTGGTATGTTTACAAAGTATATGGAGTGGTTTTCGTGACATAGATTTATGAGACATCTAATGATGATGATGGAGAATGAGGTCATGGAGGTCTGAGAGCACCTAGAGTACAACGGGCTCCTAGAGTTCTAAGAGCTCCTAGAGTTTCGAGAGTTCCTAGAGTACCTAGAGCTCCTAGAGCTTTAGGTAGAGGATAGATGGGACCTCAAATGTGGGTGGTTATACACCTAGATAGAGACAGGTTTCTCACATACCATTTGTAGCATGGGGTCATCAGAGATAGGGAGATGCAAAAATAGACATATCTTGATTAGGATAGACATGTTTTTGGAGCATAGGTTCAGGCACAACAGGTACCAATACTGAAGGTACCAGTTATTCCTTAGATTTTGATACAACCATAGGTTACTTCGACTCCTACAAGTCCAATACCGCCAACTCCACCTAGCAAAGTAGAGAAAGATATACATAGCCTATAGACATGTTTATTAGTGATGACAACTCAGATGGCTCAATTTAGTGCTATGATGCAGACACTTATGAGCAGGATGTATCAGATGATTCAGGGTGCTTCTACCAATCAAGTTCCTCCTAGGACTACAAATAGATTAGATAGGGGTCTAGATAGGCCAGGGGACATAGGTACTGGATATGGATTAGGTGCTGGAATAGGTGTTGGAAATGGTGATGGATCAGTTTCTCCTATTGGTTCTTGAGTTGACATATATTGATATTGATCCTCTGGATGTATATTGATGTATCATATATATGATTGATCAGGACTTTGATGATATACCATTTTTGTTGATGTATCATGATACACAGATATTTATGGATATTTTGATGGACATTTATTTATGATGCTCTTTGATACCATGATGTTGTTATGTTGTTGATGTGAGATTTCTTTATATGTAGATCTATATGATTTATATGATGCATTTACTTTGATATTCTATGGATGCAGTGTCTTAGATCTGGCATAGATAGATGGATGTAAATGATATGTAGCTACTTCTATATGTTTTTTAAATTTGTGATGAATGTAATGATTCTGTAATACAATGGTAAAATGGTAAAATGAATGCAACTATCTTTTTGGATTTTAATGTGTGCAACTTATATGAAATGCACTTTATAAATGAATTCAAAATGGATAATGATTAATGCTTTATGAATCTTGTCTTTGTTTCTTCTCTTGATATAAAAGATAATGAATAATGATTAATGTTTAATGAATGAATGCAAACAAGAATCTCACATACTTGATTTGAAACAAGATAAATGATATTAACCCCAAGATAATTAACCCCCTTGAACTTGGAAAAATCCTTTAAATATGCAATTAATCTAATATGAAAATGCAATGCAATGCAACTAAATTTCACTAACTTTTTACGAAAGAAATGCAATAGAGATATATTTTCATCATTGAGCATTGTGGAATTAGTAGCAAGTACAAGCATCACTGACCACATCATGATAATATGAATACTTCTTTCATCAGGTTGGTAACCATTTAGAAACTAGTTCAACCCTCACTAGTTAAATAATCAACTATGGGAGTATGAATACCGATTTCATTAGATTAAATGTTGCAATTGGATTTTGGTATTAAGATATGGAAGATCTAAATAGCCAAGGTATCCATTTGCATAAAAAAACAAAGGTTAACCATCCTTCCTATATGAAAGTCCTTTATGGTTCTTTTATGACCATGTCCTTAGACAAATTCACACAAGTTGGTGGATCTTCCTCAAAATAGTCACACAAGGTCAAGAAAAAATTCATGTCTTCTTCATACCCAATCTAGGTGAAACATCACCAATTAGCTAAAAAGACATGACTTTAAAAATTCAATGAATATCATCAAAAGAGTCAAGTGTTTTGTATTGTATCAAGATTTTCAATAGAATTCCAAACAGTCTGATCATTTAGGCTTTGTCAATTTTTAATCTTGATAATAAGGTCATGAAGCTCAAGGATCAAGTTACAAGATCAAATACTTGGTTTGAACAATGATATCCATCAAAGATTCCACAAATATCTCCCCTCTGAAGGTCCAAAGATATCTTCTAACATGTGACCAAAAAGTAGCACTTATCGAATCCATTTGTATCAAGACCAATGCTTTTCCCCCAAGTGAATAATGAGACCATGCAAAAAACATGAGGAAATGAAACCTAGTATGTGACAATGCAGCTCAGAGACTTTATTATGAATATGCACAAATGAAGGATGCAATGAGGATATACAAATGGGATGATGAAAATAAGGCAATATGTACAAATGCAACTAGGTAAGACCTACGGGATAAAAAAGTGCATGTTTGCCAAGTTTTCAGCTTTTGAATTTTATTACTCTTTTTCTCTTTTTTCCTTTTTTTTGCTACCAAGGTGCCTATTGCTAGGTTTTCACCAAGGCATGTTTCCCTTTTTCAATATTTTTCTTTCTTCTTCTTTTTTGGATATCATGAAGGCGCCTATTTGCTATGTTTTCACCAAGACAACCATTTTTTTATTTTTGAATGTTTTTGCTTTCTTCATGCTCAATTTCCTCTTTTTATGTTCTTTTCCATTGTTTTAATTTTTTGATCTATCTCCTTTTTGTGTATTTTGAACTTTTCTCATGTTTTTGGATTTTGAACTTTTGTTATGTACAAAGAATGATGCTAAACTCATCAGATACATACTCATCTGATACTTTTTCTTCCTATACTCTTTCATCTGATCAGGTATGAAACCTTGGTAAATGGATGTTGTTAATAGGTTCTTGCAACTCATCACCATCAAAATTAGATAGCTTGTATGTCCCCATTCCAAAAGAAGAAGTAACTACAAAATTTACAAGCCAATTTGCCTCCCCATTTCCTTTCTTTTCTCTCTCTACTTGGTTTTTAGGGTTTTCTCTCAGCACTAAGTATCCCACTTGAAAGGTTCTAGGTTTGATATGCTTTTTGTAGTTCCTTGAAATTTTGTTTTGATATAATTTCAAATTCTCATAAGCTTGTGTTTGATGTTCCTCCAAAAATTCCAATTGTTGAAGCTGGACAACTCTATAATACTCATCATTAATTAATCCTTCTAATAAAACTCTTAAGGATAGGATCTCAACCTTCAAAGGTAGAAAAAATTCTATCCCATAAATGAAATAAAATGGTGTAGCTCCTATTGGTGTTCGAATGATTGTTCCTATAAGCCCATAATGCCAAGTTTATTTGGATGTGCCAATCTCTTCCTAATTTGTTAACCGATCTTTTCAATATTTTGAGGATATTCTTATTTGTAGCTTTGGCTTTTCCATTAACTTGAGGATATTAAATGGAGGAAGAATGGTGTGTTATATGGAAGGTCTCACATAGTTCATCCACATCTTTGTTCTTGAATTGTTTCCCATTGTCTATGATGATGGCATGAGGATAAAAATAGAAATATGTTTTCCCATTACAATTGTCAAAGGTACGACCTCTACCCATTTTGTAAAATATTCTATTGTCGTGATGATGTATTTGTGATCATTAGAAGAAGGTGGATAAATCATTCCAATAAGATCAAATCCCCATTGGTAAAATGACCATGGTGTAATGAATGTGTGTAAATCTTGTGCAGGCACATGGATCATGTCTCCATGATATTGGCATTTTGAACATACTTTCACAAAGTGGCAAGCATCCTTTTCTAAGGTTTTCCAAAAATACCCCATACGAAGGATTTTCTTGGCTAGGTTTAACCCACTTGAATGAGACCCATAAATACTCTTGTGAACATCTCTTAAAGCTAACTTTAATTCCTTGTCCTCTAGACACCTAAGTAGCATTCCATCAAGACCTTTACAATACAATGTGTCATATAGGATAATGTAACGAGTGAAGTATCATTTTTGGGCACCGGTTTGGTCTAAAGGTAAAACTTGGTCTTTGAGATAGGTACAAATGGGTCCATACCAAGGTGAGTCATGTCCATTTGGAAGGAAAGTGATTTGAGTTTCAGGTAGGTCAAAATCCGGTTTCACCAACTCTTCCATGAAGAATTTGTACCTCGCATTTTGATCAGGCATTTGGAGTAAAGAAGTCAAAGTAGCCATTGCATCTGTTTCTCTATTCTTATCCCTTGGGATTTTCTCAAATGTAATCAAGAAAAAGTATTTCTTCCAGTCATCTACCATCCTTTTATATGGCATCAATTTTTCATTCTTAGTTTGATACTCATCATTAATTTGATTGATGATGAATTGGGAATCCCCATATACTTGCAGTTCTGTGACGTTCCATTCTAAAGCCATTTTAATGGCTATGACTAAAGATTCATATTCTACAATATTGTTGGTGGATGGGAACAAAAGTTTATAAGACTTAGGAATGGTGTATCCCTGTGGTGTAATCAATAGAATTCTGGCCCTTGAACCATGTTGAGTGTAGGATCCATCAAAATATAATTTCCATGCTTTGGCTTCCACATTGACTATCTCTGCATCTATAAATTCTACTTAAATAGGATGAGTAGAAACTAAAGGATTTTCATCCAATTGATCAGCTATAAATTGTTCCTTGATAGATTTTTGGCCCACATACTCAATGTCAAATTCACTAAGTACCATCACCTATTTAGCAATTCTTCCTATAAGGTTTGTTTTCCTAAGCAAATACTTTAATGGATCAATTTTGGCAATCAACTTAACTTTGTGTATCAACATTTAATGTCATAGTTTTTGTGAGGCAAAAACTACCACTAGACAAGCCCACTCCATGAAGCTATAATTCAAATCATACTTGATCAAGGTTATGCTTAAGTAGTAAATGGCTCTTTCTTTGCCTTCATCATCCTCTTGTTCCAACAAAACCCCTAAAGATCTCTCTATTGCTGAAATGTATAATAGTAAGGGTTAATAGTAAGGGTTTTCCTTTGATGGGAGGCACCAAAATGGGTGGATTTACCAAGTATGTCTTCAATAGGGTGAAATTTTGTTCACATTCATCATCCCACTTAAAAATGGTATCCTTATGTAGCAATCTTGTGAAAGAGTGGCACTTTTCTGCTAATTGAGAGATGAACCTACTAATTGATTGAAGTCTTCCTTTTAGTGACCTCATCTAACTTATGTTTTTGGGTGTTTCCATTTCCATGATGATTTGGACATTTTCAGAATCCACTTCTATCCCTTTTTTTGAAACTATGTAGCCTAATAGCTTGTTGGATTGAACACCAAATGCACATATCTTTGGATTTAACTTTACTTTAAATTGCTCCAATCTTGTAAAAATATTTTCTAGGATAGATATATGGTATTTTATTTCATGTGATTTTGCTAAGATATCATTAACATAGTATTCTAGGAAAGTATGCATCATGTCATGGAAGATAGTTGTCATTTCCCTTTGATAGGTTGCTCCGACATTTTTGAGGCCGAAGGGTATAAATTCCAAAAAAAGGAACCCCAAGGGCAAGTGAAAGAGGTCTTTTCTTGATCCTCAAGTGCAATTCTAATATGATTGTAGCCACTAAATCCATCCATCAATGAAAACATAGAATGTCCTGTCATCAAATCCACTATAGCATCAATGCTAGGTAATGGAAGATCATCCTTAGGGAAAGAAAGAGATCTCTAAAATCCATGCATATTTGAATAATGGATTTTTCATTTTTATAGTAATATGTGCAATATTGGAAATCCATTTTTCATAACCTATGACTCTTATGAAGCCAACATTTAGTAACTTTTCCAATTCTGCCTTAACCAATAAAGCTACATGGGGATGCATTTTTCTCAACTTTTTCTTCACAGGTTTCACACCAAGTCTCACATTAAGGTGGTGCATTATGAAAATTGGATCCAATCCTGGCATGTCTTCATATTACCATGCAAATTTGATTTTCTTTTCTTGAAAGAATTTGATGAAATCCTTTCTTTTTGTTGGAATCAATGATGCTGCTAAATGAATAAACTTAGGTTCCAATTCTTTTGCAATGTTGACCTTTTCTGTTGGCTCAATGAGAATAGGAGATCTTTGTTCTTCATGTTCTGGTAAGGTATACAATCTCTCTTCCTTAGGTCCCACAGTTGGGTTTTCACTTTTGGAAACATCAGTTATTTTTTACTTTTTGGGGTGCTAATACTGCCACATGGTGGTTTTCACCACTAGACCTTTTCATTTTTTAACTTTTTTTCTTTTATCTTCTGGATTAAGAGATTGGACCCCTTCCTCTATCATCATGTTTGGATTGAATTTGTTGGTGGAAGATGGCTCAACCACATTAAGGTATTGAGCCATGACATTATGATTGGGAAAATACAGTAGGTCATTAGGTTCGGTTAAGTCCCAAATAATGATTCCAAGATGAATAAGGGCTAAGGAATCATTAGCCAAGTTTTCATTAAATGGGTTCAAGGACATGACTTCAATTTAGGGTTTTTACATTGTACCACTCAAGTTAATAACATGTGCTTGCTCGAGGTGTTCCATGGAAGTAGGATCAAAATTATCTTCAATAGACTCCTCATGGATTTCCATGGGAAAGAATGCATGTGAATTAAATATAATGTTTGAATCACCCCCACGAAGATACCCAAGGTTCACCTATCCATTGGTTTTCACTAGATGCTTGTCCTACATTTGATTCTTGTGAAACAATTGGTACATGTGTAGAACTCAACCCTTGATCCATATTGTCTTAATTTTTGGCATTAGGTATACTAGCATACGTATGAATGACATCTACCTCTCTGTTCATGACAAGAATCTTTAGATAGGGAATCCCACTCATATTATTTGGAGTCATATTCACTCTCATTTTCTAACATGTGTACATGCTCATAAGAATCATGCCTAGAACTTGAACCAACTTCTTTATCTTGATACCCTATTCTTGATTTCTCATCCTTTGACCTCCAAGGAGGTTGGATAGGTTCTAGCAATACTTTATTTCTGGTTCCTAAGGGTCCTCTTCCCTTGTAACCCATCTTTTAGATTATTTTAAATCCCTTTCCATATTGATCAGTTTGGATGGTAACATGTTGCACTCTTTCAAGGGGATTATTTGAAGTATCCTCCTCTTTATAAAGCCATTGTAAAACTTTGTTATCTTCCTTCTCCATGGATGATTGGTCACTCTCTCTTACAAAATGAGAGTTATATTTTTGAGGTGGATGAGAATTTGAAGTTTTCCCATGTGTCTTTGGGGAAGTTGGTAAATCAAATAGGGAAACGAAATATTCCCCTACTCCTTTTGCATTGATTATCCATTATTTTTCAAATTTATGCATCATCTCACTCATCATTTGATAGTTGTCCTTTTTGGTTTTTTCTCTTTCTTCTTTAGAGGGTCTCGAAATGTGTTCCTTTGGTGTACAAACTTTGACTAAATTTTCATTGGAACTTTGACCTTCATAACTAACTTTCTCTTTTCCCTTAGTTGATGTAGGTAAGTTAGTTTCAATACGACTTGTAGTAGATGTAGCATTTAATGTAGAATTAGGACCTTCCTCTTTGGTTTCTTCAATGATGACACTAGGAATAATTCCTTCCCTATCATGTAGAATAAATAACTCATGAAGAGGTTTCACCATATTGCAATATTGAAAGGGTTTGGAATCTCCTCCAATAGTTATTTCTTCACCCATGTACAGAAACTTGATACATTGATGATAGGTTTAAGGAACCACTTGCATCTCGTAAATCCATGGCATTCCCAATAAAATATTATAAGTTAACTTCATGTGAAGGACTTGACAAATGGTATCTTTCTTGATAGGACCAACCTGAATGGGCAAAACCACCAGTCCTTTAGAAGATATTTCCTCCTCATCATAAGCCTTTATAGTGATTTGTTTCTTGGGATCAATAGATGACTCAGTTAACCCTAAGGCTTTAAATAGGTTCAAGGTACAAATGTGTAACCGGCTCCTCCATCAATGAGGACTCTCTTGACCCTATGTTTTTGGATTAAGACTTCTATATGCAAGGGAAAATTTTGGGGATGATTGATTGATATATCATCTTGTTCTGAAAATGAAAGGCAATGTGGTGCAACAAGATGTCCTACCATGTTTTGAAACTTATCTTCCTCCAACTTTATAGGAACATTAGTTTCCACAAGATCTTTTTTCAAGTTCTCCTTGTGATTGGGAGAAAGTTTTAATAACTCCAAAATAGAAATTTGTGCTGGAGTCTTTCGTAATTGATCAACCAAACTATAAGGATTTTTTGTATGAGGTGTTTTCTTATTGAAAGTAGTTGATTGTGTAGGACCAATAGGTTTAGGAGCACCCCCTTTTAGGGTAATCCTTGATGCTTTCCCCCTAGTGATAGCATTAGAGGTTTCCTTTCTAGGTTGTTACTTCACCACTACAACATTAACAACATTCTCATGTCTGGATAAGGTATTGATAGTATTGTCATAGTGATGAGAAAAGTTATTGCCTTTGGAATTGTTTCCATTGTTCTTCTAATTTGAAGACTCACCTTTCTCATGATTAAAGAAAGGTGTTTTAAAGGCCATATGATCCTCATCGTTTTGGGGCCCTTCCACTTTAATCACACCATTATCAATTAAATCTTGCACCACATTTATTAGGTGCATGAAATCATTTGTTTTGTGCCCCCTATTGTGATGGTATTCACAATGCTTTGACTCATTCCACAATGCTGGATTTATGGGTGGCTCAAAAAGTTTAGCTTTAGGTAAATCAATGGTCTTTTTGGTATTAAGGGTTTGCAATGCATTTTCAAGGGGTTCTCCCAAAGATCTAAAATTCCTTCTAGGTGTTGGAGCAAAAAAGGGTTTAGGCTTGTTAAATGCTTGATTATTTCCAAAGTTAATTTTATTGTTAAATGGAACCTTGGAAGCTTGATTCACATTATTATCTTGATTTGAACTTCGTGTGAGATTGAAAGGGGTATATTTTAGGTTGTTTGCCTCCACAACCCCATCATTCACCAAACCCTTGTTATTATTCTTGATCCAAAACTAGTTTTTGTTTGGAGGATCTTTGTTATTGTTGTTTTCGTAATAGTTGGAGGTATTGTGATTAGTAGAATTCTTGTTTTTTTTGTAAAGATTTATCTCTCCAATTTTCAACAAAAACTCTTTCATGCTAACTTCATTCTCAGTTAGGTTTTGGAATGAATGTGGGCATTGCAACCTCAACCGATATTTCATCTCCATGTTCAAGCTATTAATAAAAATGTCCATCTTTTCCTTTTTGGGCACACTTTGAGGGTATCATGCGAATACCTCTCTCCATCATTGTAAGAACAAAAGGAATCATTCTCCATCATGTTTCTTGGTGTTACCTAAATTTATCATTTTGACCTCATGCTTAATTTTATAGGAGTAATGGGTCACAAAGTTGGAAGCCAACTCTTCAAATGTGCGAATACCAAAGGGTAGTTTCAAAAACCACTCAATCGCTATTCCTCCTAGGTTTCTTGGAAAAATTCTCATTAAATATGTTATATCATGCATGAACTCCAAGCTCAATGCAAAAAAATCCCTTATATGATCATGAGGATCGGATATTCCCTCGTATTTTCATACTTAAGAAAGATTTCATTTGGGGGGAATGGTACCATAATTAAAGTTTTGTAAAATGGAAATGGAAATAGCACTTCGATAGAAAATGGTTTAGGATCTCCTACTTGTTTCATGTTGTCAAGTTAAGCTTGAAATAACTTAAATTTTTTGTTAATCATAGCCATGGGATTATATTTTTCTTTCTTCTTCAACTTGTGATTATCATAATCATGGGGTAATTGAACCCCTTCTTGGGCTAAGTCAAAGAATTACTTCTCTCTATCCTTCTCTAGGATCTTCCCCATGACATTCATGAAGATGCGGTTTTGTAAGGCCTCATTGATTCTTTCTTCCATGGTTTCTTCATATTCTTGTTCATGGCCATCATTTAAATGAGGATCTTCTTGGTTTATCTCCTCATGTCTTTCTTCACTCCCACCTGGACCATGGTTTAGGTTTTGATCAACATCATGAATATGCAAGTTATTCATGTTTCCCAAGGGAATTTCCATGTTTGGTGGCTCTTCTTTTTTTGTCCTTCAATGGGTAAAGGAGTTACAATGGGCTCTCTACTTGAGATTGAAAACCCTTGATGAAGATAAGTCCAGTCTGGTAACAAGGCATTTCTGGTGTAATGTGACCTAGTAAACACTGACATTAATGCGATTGATCGCAAGTTCACAAGAACACCTTAAAATCCTTTTGTAATTTGAAATTTTAACCATATGTTATGATTTTAACTAGTTAGGGTTACAGTCACAGAGAACTCTGAAAATGATATCTAAAAAAGTTATAAGATTCTATCCAAACCCTCTGGAAATGCTTTATGTTTGCCCTTTTTTTTTTTTTTTTCTGGGTGTCACTTTAGTTTGGTGCATGCGTGACTTTACACTTTGTGCAGAGTAAGTGGAATTATTGTATGCATCACTCTGCAGTTTGTAGGCATTGTTTGGTCATTTATAGGCGTTGTTTAAAATCTTGCAGGCATCACTTTCTAGTGAGTTAGGAATTGTTTTAGAAGTTGCAGGCGTCACTTTAGTTTGCAAGCCTCACAGGAATAGTTGTAGGCATTACTTAACCTTTTGTACGCGTTGTTTGGCTGAAAAAGTTGTTTTTCATAGTTTTTAAGGTTTTAAAAGTATAATGTCTGTGATAAGATTTTTAAGATTAAATTCTTGTCTGAAAATGAAAAAAAAAACATAGCACACACATCAATTTTGCATCTTACCCCTAAAACACACTAAGTGTATGTTCTTGGATGTTTTCACGGGTCTTGCACACAAAATTCTTCCAAACAATCTACCTAAAGTCAAATTTGGCGATTAAACATGGCTCTAAAAAGGTAGCTTGCTAATAAACCGGGTTGTAGTTATCCTCCATTTTAAACCATGAAGAGTCTCTTATACCCTCATTACAAGGGCTTCCTACAAGCACAAAAGTACAATTTTGCACAATCCTGAAGGACTACTCGAGGAAGTGAATATTCTCAACACAACTTAGTCAATACACCCCTTTGGGGATGAGTGTGTTTGATTATAGTGGGTCAGATTAGTCTCACAGCTAAATTGAGTGTATCCCACTTGGGTCATTCCCTCTCACCACCTTCGTAAAGGTATTCTCAGGAGGCAGGCCCTCTATGTATCTAGCATGTTCATGGAAAGAAATAAATTGAATTTAGTCAAGTAAGTTTAGAAATTTGATTCACTCAAAGAGTGAAGAGCATATCTCTATTACTTTCCTTTATTCCAAAAACGTCAATCAATTTTGTTCATTTTTAACCTCTTGACAAGGAGGTTATTAATAAATTAAAATGTGTGGTTCAATTTCTCCCTTTCTTTCTACCACCCAAACACAAAACTTTTGGATTTTTGATCAGCTTCAAAAAGTTGAGAGCATATACCTAATGTCTTGTTTGGAATGGACAATTATAGGGTGGCCCTATTAAACTAGATACAAATTAAATTTCCACAATCTAAGAAAAATAAGCTTTCTAAGTGAAATACCTCATTTCAATGCTAGCAAAGGCTAGGCGCATTTTTGAGGTTTTTGGTTTTGTTTTTTTCTTACTCACCTAGTGGTGATCATTCCATCGTGGTCTCCTCCAACAAGAAAGTCAACACCACAACCAAAGTGAAGAAAAACCAACTAAAATGACAATTAAATTAAGATCCTTAACAAAATTTGAACAATCGTAAATTAAGGACTTAATGAAAGGAATCAATTTAGAGAAGGGAACTTCTTTTTGTAAGCATTACTGATTTTAACAAATGCTCAAATAACGCTTGATCTTCTTCTAAACTTTCCAAAATGAGTGCATTATGAATTTGTTTAGAGTCTTTATTTTGGATCCTTACCTCTTTTGTCTCCATTTTGATCCCCAGCTCTAGTTTCTACACCTTCAAATGTCAGTTCATCTGTGGCAAAAACAACAACAGAGCATTAGTAATCCAAATTTATTAATCTGCAAGAAAAAAAAGTACAGAAGACAGTAGGTGTCATTTTACAGCTTCTAAGTGTCACTATGCAGTATACTACGTATTTCTTTGCCCTAATCTAGGTGTTATTTGGCACTCTATTAGGCATTACATCACTAATTACAGACATAAAAAGAAAGTGATCATGCATGACAAAGAAGATTAAATGCATTAAAGGAAGGTGCATAGGCGGTAGTTAAAAGTTTGCAGGTGTTATTTTTGGGATCATAGGCATCGCTTTCAAGCACATGTGTCACTATTTAGCTGACAATCGTGACATAAGTTAGACAAGAAAAGAGAAGGAATTCTGAAGCGTCATTTCACTGCTTGCAGGCATCATCATTTAGTTTGTAGGCATCACTTTACCTGCAATCTGTAAAATATACACAATTTGAAGCAAGAACACACAAATATGAATAAAAACGAGGATTAGAGGCCTAAAGCCCCACAGTGGGCGCCATTTGTGTGTGTTCTTTTTACACCTTCATTAGATTAGTTTATTTCCTAACAATTCTATGGAAAAATACTAACAATTAAAGCTAAAAATTGAAATAAAATCATTAAGCATCCCATAGATCTCTAGCTAAACATGCTAATAGAGCTCTCAACCTTAATCTTTACTAGTGACAGTCCTAGAATGAGAAAATGATATTGATATGCCTATCTAGCTCACAATTCTCTCAAATTGCCTCAACAATTCACTCAAATGCTCTCAATATGATTTGATAATTCTCTCAATTGCTTTGATATTGCTCTCATAATGACTATAATATAGATTCTTTGCATTTGAATCTCTAGGATTGTGTATGCTTGCAAAATTCTCTCTATTTATAGGATTCTCCCAAGTGAAGGGGGTGGATTCAATTGATCATGGTTTAGCCTTGGTTGGGTGAGAGGCTTTCAAATGGTTTCAAATGGGGGGACAATTTAAAGGATTGTCTCAAAGCTTGGGACAAGATGACAAGAATGAGTGATTGAGATGCAAAAGGGTCAAATGAGTGGTAGAAATGCAAAATTTGGAGTGATCCATGTGCTTTTTCCTTCTCAATTCTCATTGGCTCTTTTAATCCTTGTTGAAAGATAATAGGATTTATTAATTCAATCAATTAATTAAATTAGCATGTAGGGGAATAGGCTGGATTTGATTTATGATTTAAACTATACAATTAATTGATTAAAATCAATTATATAGTTTGATTAATCCCTTTAGGCTTATATTTAATTAATTAATTTCATTATTAATTGATCCTTTGATTTGATTTATTTTGTCCCAATTTGATTTATTGAATGTCCATTTGAGATGATTAAGTCCATTTGCTTGATTTAGAGCAATTTGCTAAAGTTTAGAGCAAATTTGATTGAAATGCAGATTTGAGTTGAACAGAACACCGGACCAATTTTAGGTGTCTACTTACTAATTTCTACCACATTGTCATGATGTTTATTGGCTTCCCTAATTCAGCGATTGCAGTTCCTCCTAATCTGGTTTTTCCTAATATAATGGGATTTTTGTTAGGTCTCCAATTAAGAATCTGAACCACCCTCTCTGCTAATTAAAATTTGAAATAGGGAATCATTTTATATAGCTCGAAGAACTGAATCTTAAACAACCAAAGTAAGAAATCAAAGTCCAAGTCCAAAGCATTGTACAAGGCCTTGGTACCAGCCAATCTTACATCATTACCACCATCCTTTGATAAATTCAAATTCATACCCTCCCCGCATTGCCAATCCAGTTCAGATATGTTTTCTTCAACTTGAAATTGATTTTTCTTCCCTTTCTCATTGTCCTCTTTGATGCTATCAGAAAATTAAGCTAGTCTTGAAGGGTTTTGAAGTTGATGTTGGGTGATTAATCAGTGTTCTTCAAAAAAAATTTTGGTTGCAAGTGCTCCTGAGTTGGGCAGTGACATGAGCATTAAATTAATACTTCCTTTTGTTTCTGCAACAAATGTTGTAGCTTGAGCAACAACTGCACAATGTTAATGGTCACCTCTTTCCTTGTGTATTACATCATCTTCAAAGCCGATATCAGACTTATAATATTCTTCAAATCCATATTCAATTTATTGGGCTTTCTTTGCAACTTTCCTAGCTTCCTCCTCCACTTCATTGAACTTAAACCCATTAGCAATGCCAGTTCCATGAGAATGTTCGGTACCTTGCCTCACCTTAGCCAGAAATCCACTTGCAATATTTTTAAGGTCTGCTAGTACAACTAGCTCAAATAACTCTAGTGCTTTAACAAGGTCGAGAGAAGATCAATCCTCTTCTTCATAAATGAAGGTAACCACAATATCTTCACTAATTTTATCTGACAAAAAACCCGACGGTCTAGTTTTGAGCGTCAAAATAATCCCTATCTCCCCTTGTGTAAGTTCCTCTCTTTTGACACCATCCTCATGTGCAATAGACGTGGAACCAATTATAACCATCAAATGGCCTCTTGAGATGTCATCACCCACAATATTGCCTACTAATAGCCCAAAGGTATTTGGAAAAGGAACGTCCATAAGCCCCGTTGGCATTGTCGATGTACTGTACAAGTTCTTTTGGCCATCATAAACATACTTTGTATTACGGAAAGATATGTGATTCTCTCAAACTAGTGTGCTCTTTATATTATCTGAAACTTCCCTAGAAATAGTTGTTATGATGTCTTGAACCTTGAAAATAGAAGCACATGTTATAAAGGAACGATATAGCTCTTCACAGAGAGCGCAATTGCCTATATGTTGCATGA
Organism: Thuja plicata; assembly: GCA_018584345.1. Lineage (NCBI taxonomy): Eukaryota > Viridiplantae > Streptophyta > Pinopsida > Cupressales > Cupressaceae > Thuja > Thuja plicata. The sequence continues at coordinate 829,884 of MU224172.1, forward strand.
TAGCCTCATAGTTTCCAAAGACTCTCACAAAAGCACCACCGGGAATGAATCTCAACAGAACGACATTACCTACAGTCAAATTAACCTTTTGATTGTAGTAAATAAACAGACGTATGTACATACCCTTTGCAGCAATGAATAGCTCCTTCCTGTAATCTTTTTGTTCCCATGATATTCGACTGTGACAATCCCCAAGTGACCTATAATCTCGCGGATCACCCATTGTGTAATCCATTAGACTCTCTTCCATGCTCTTGGTCCATAAATTCATAGGCACAAAATTCTTCTTCCTCATTTTCACCGCTGCAACCTCGTTAGCGATCCTTCAACTGCTCTCATCATCTATACCAACATTATCAATAACATTTCTGTTGTTATCAAATGTCAACTTTTCAAATCTTTTTGTTTCCTCAATCTAATTTTCATCCAAATGTGTTGCTTCCTTGTCGCTATCAGGTGCAGAACTTCCTAGATATATTTCCATTTCATCTACTTTGGTAGTGGAGTATTCATCTGAATGTTCATCTATTTCCATTAGCGAAATTTCACATCCAACAGGGGAAAACACTTATTCTTCATGACATACTATTTCTTCTTTTAATTTCTTATATGCGAAATTAAAATTAATTTCTAATTCTCAATTTATTGCCTTATATTTCAACTGCTCTTTTTCAACATATTGTTGATGTGGATGCTGAGAAATCTTATGCCAAAGCTCTGTGCCATTTTTGCGAACAGCTCCCACTTCTATTTGACTCTCTACCACATATAAAGTACCCTATTTATTCCCTTTTGAAATCACTTAGGACCCTTTTGTCACCTTTCATTTATTAAATTCTGACCTGACATTACATCCTTGAGAGAATAATTGGCCAACTGAAATTGAACTATTTTTAACTTTAGGGACATAGTTAACATCTTGCAACAACAAACTATTTACATTAGCTAGTTTTAGCAAAACATTTCCTTGTCCAACAATATTAAGAAATTTATCATCTGTGAGAAATAGCTTACCAAAATTTTCACTTTGAAAGGTTTTGAAAAACTCCTTGTGTGAGGTAGTATGAAATGATGCTCTAGTATCGAGCACCCAAACATTTGTTGCAACTTTCCTGAAAATTTAACTGATTTAACTTTCTTGGAGTTGCAATCATTATGGTGCTACCTAAGGATACTATTCATATAAATGTCATTTCAATTGGTAAATACGTTCTTAAAAGATGTACAAATTTTTATGGTTTAGATATTAGTAGCAATAAACAATATTAAAGCATAGAAAGAGAAGTATGGAATCTTCTTTTATAACTAGAAACATAAACCTAGAAGACATAAGCAACTTCCAAACAAAAAACTAAAATGCGTATCTTAACAAAGGGGAACTTAGTTTTTTTACATTTTAGTTGGTTATTTATCCACATCTGAATAGATGCTATTACCTATGTAATACAATAAATGATTGATCGAATCATACCGATGGTCGAGAGATGGGCCATAGTTTTGACTATAGTATAGAAGTTCCCCACTCGCTAAGTTAGAGGTGGGGCTTGGCGGTGGGGCCCCTAGTCGACCATAAATAAATGTCCTCGATCTATCCATCTATCAATGAACCAGTGCGATGCCTATTCTATTTTCCTAGAGTGAGTGGAGTGCAGGTCATTCGTCAATCGCTCTTGTGAAATTATGTCTAAACAAAAAACTAAAACATGTATCTTACCAAGGGGGACACTTCATTTTTTAATTCACCTTTATATAATTTACATTTTAGTTGGCTATTTAGCCACGGGTGAAGACATACCAAGTAAAGATGTCAAGTTCTTAAATATTAAATTAATGTGTAATATTTGATAATGTAATATCAATGTCAAATTTGACAATGCTTTGGAATGATGAGAAACAATATTCTCTAATAAATTGATAAGAATTAATCACTTGAAGTCTATATATAAAGTATTAAAGGTGTTCAAACTAAAGTGTTTTATATATGAAATTATGACTATAATTATATTGTTTAAAAGGATTTATCAATAAAGATTAGCTGAAATATTAGTTGGGAGAACTAGAACTAGAATGTACATGCAAACTTGTTTGAGAAATAAATCTAATAGAATCAAGGTTAGGGTCAACTTAGCCGCAAAATAAATTGAACTAAGATTAGGATAATATAATAATAGAAAAATTAAAATTGAGTTTAAATATTTAAGTGTAAAAGAACAAGTAGAAACTTTTAATCCTTTACACTTATATACTCTATCTAAGCTTAAAATATATATACATTAGGTATGTAAAAAATAATGTGTTGTTCTACAATTATTGGTTACTTAATATGCTGATTTTTTATCATAATTTCAATAGAGATAAATTTGTACATTGTTATTTAAGTTGAATAAGAACTGATTAATTTGGTCGTTGAGTGAATAGCGAAGTTAAATGATTCACAAATAGTCTACATAATATAAAGAATTATTGAATCTAAAGACATAAATGTTGGAAAGCAGGCGAATTTTCAGCGCTACACTAACGAAATTGTGAATTTTTTATTTTGGTGACTCCCGACATAATTAGCATGTCAGGTCACGATCCGCAGGGGATACCGCTGACGTCTTTGGATGCGTGGGATATTCCGGTTCTGGTGAGGTGGCAGGAAACAAGGACGATGACTCAGCGACCAGAAATGCTACCAGGTGTGATCCGCCCTTAATCTCTAGCCCTAAAATTAATATCCCGTTTATATTTTTGGCTGCTTCTATACCCCGCAATATTAATTCATCCACTGTGAAATCAACTCTAAACACTGCCAACAATGTGGTTAAACCGATCCCAAACCCTGGCAATAAGCCAAGATCTTTTCTGGAGGCGGTTGCTAAGTTTTCTCTTGCAATCGCTTCTGGTGCTCGCTTTGACAAACCTGCGCAAAATGAAATCATAGCAAACGGTAAGCATCTTGGGGACCCTTCTGTATTTCATGTCACTCCCAATCCTGAAATGTTGAATGAGATTATCAAGGAAAAAGAAAGATTGAGTAACACAGCCATTTTCTTTTCTGCGGTTGAAATTGATAAAGTACCTGCCAGGAAATTTTTAGATGACTGGTTTTATAATTATTGGAATTTAAGGCTTGGTTATCAAATTTCATTTTGTAGGCAGTTTTAAAAAGGATTATTTGTTGTGTTTTTTATCAATAATGAGTCTCAACAGGCTGTTCTTAAAAAAGAGTACTGGACGGTCGGCAACACTACGTTTAGGGCTCTGGCTTGGAATGCAGAAGCTAACCTTGATGAGGTGGTTTCTCTTTCGGCTCCAAGATGGGTCCTCATTAAACAAATTCCTCCTTTTTTGTGGATACCTCAGTTGGTTGAACCCCTAGGAAAATTCCTGAGAATGGATGACTCTGCTCGTTTAATTCCGCATTTAGATGCGAGAGTTCTTATTGCTCTGAAACCTGGTCAGGATTTACCCAAGGGAATTAACATATCCATTTTTAATGAGCAATTTTCCTGCCCTATCTAAACCCTAGGAGGTTTGAATGCGTGTTTTTTATGTAGGAAGGAAGGGCATCTTAGGAAAGATTGCCCAATTATCAAGAACAAAAATCAAAAAATTATTAATCCTTTTAACCTCCCCATTTCTAACTAGCCGCTTCAGCCGCCCTCTGCTAAAATTAATCCCATGCCTTCCACAAATGCCCCCTCTCAATCTTTCCCCTCTCCAAATCAAAATGCAACATCTCAAAATGTGTCCTTTACCAACATTGTGGATACAGACGGTTTTCAAACTGTTACAAAAAAAAGGAAAAATCGGTCGAGTAAAAAGGACTCGGCCCCTAGTAAGTTTTTTGTATCCCCTCCTTCAGCAATTAATATGATTACTAATGATGTTGTCAAACCCTCTGCCTCCCCTCTGTCTACTCCTAAAGCTCCCGTCAAACTCACTTCTTCAAAACAGAACCCCCCTGTTAAAGATTTTAAAGAAATTTCGGAGGACTTCATAGTTGAAGTCATTCCAGCAACCCCTGTTGTTAATAATCAGTCTTCAGAGTTGGAGGCTTTCTCCCATTCTCTGTCTGATAATGAGGATATTCTCATTGCTAGAAGGAAAGGAAGACCTCCAGGATCCAAGAATAAGAACAAGAATAGTAAAAAGAAAAACCAAACAGACTCTGATGATGTTTCTCCAATGGAGGACATTGTGGGTGCTGAGGCATCTAATGATCTAAATCTGTCTCAATGAACTGTGTTTCTTGGAACATTAGAGGACTGGAATGTCCTGATAGAAAGTTTATTATCAAGGATTTTATCAAGTCTCAAGCTAATATTGATATGGTTATGTTGCAAGAAATTAAATCAACTGGATTCAATCTTGAATCCAATCTTAATTTTATTTGGAGAGATGCTATCAAATTATCCACTAATCACCCTTAGGGAAAGGGTGGAGTGGTGATTTTACTCAGCCCCAATTGGGGACATAAGATTAAAAGCTTCGGTTTTTCTCCTTGTAATAGAGCTATTTGGTTGATTTTTATTCATAATAATATGGAATTTGGTATTTGTTATGTTTATACTGCCAATGATTATATGGAAAGAAGCTCATTTTGGACTTGGCTCAGCTCGCTTCCTAACATCCCCTGGATGTTTGGAGGTGACTTCAATATGATAGAGAATCAGGAAGATAAAATGGGAGGTCTGCCTTTTTCTTGGAAAGACAAGGAAAGACTTACCTGGAACAACTCTAAAAGAGCTAAGTCCCTTTTTGATCCCTTAAGGGGAAGCAAGAATAATAATCCTGGCCTCTGGTTTACCTGGTGTAATTTTTAGAAAGGGCAATACAGAATCTACTCTAGGCTTGATAGATTCTATCTTAATAGCAACTTTTTCTCTGTGATGCCTGATAAGAATAATAATTTGGTGCTTGTCTCCCCTACCACCCTTTCGGATCATCACCCTATCTCTATATCTGTTAATCTTGGTTGCTCAACTATTTCTAGCAATCAGTTTGATCATAAATTCATTCTTAACACTAGCCTTCTTAAGGATAATGACATTCTTGCTGCCATCTTCATTATTAAACTCATCAATGAGTCCCATTTTCTCTCTCTATCATATATCCATAAGTGGAATCTTGATGTCTTTTCTTGGCAGAATTTTTTAAGAACTATTGGTCAAAAGAAGGCCAAAGATTATTGGTTAAAGGATTATTGGCTTAATAATAATCTCTATGATGCTGAAAATGATATCCAAAATAATCTAGAAGATCCTTATCTATGTCATCAACTTGCCCATGCCAAGAATGCTCTCAGAAATCATCAGCATCATAAAGCTCTGGGGGCGAGAATTCGTTCTAGAGCCCATTGGCTTCAATATGGAGATAGAGGAAGTAAATTTTTCTTTAATCTTATTAAACATAAGCAAGCTAAAGAGTCTATAGATAAACTACTCATTAACAATCACTTGACGACGGACATTGAGATTATAAAAAATGAATTTGTTAATTTTTATAAGAATCTTATTACTTTAGAGGATACTCAGGAGGCTAGGGACCTTAGAGATCAATGTAAGAATCTCATTCCTAATAAGATCTCGGCTAAAGATGCTTCCAATCTTGAGCAACCCTTGTCTCTTGAGGAAATTGAGAAATCCATTAATTCCCTTAATAATGACAGATCTCCTGGACCTGACGGGCTGCCTGCTAAATTCTACAAGGCCAACATCAAGTGGATTAGCAAAGTCTTAATTAATATTTATAATGAAGCCATTGATACTAGAACCCTGGGAAAGGATATTAATTCTGGTATCATTAAGCTAATCCCTAAGGAGGGTGATAAATCCCTTATTAAGAACTCGAGGCCCATAACTTTGTTAAATGTTTCGTATAAAATTTTGGCTAAGATTATGTCAACCAGGCTCGAGGCCATTTTCCCCAAATTCGTTTGCCCTACCCAAACTGGCTTTGTGAAGGGCAGATATATATTAGAGAATCTCATTACCAGCTGGGAAACTCTTAACTGGGCTAAGCATACTAATCAAAAGGCTGCTATGTTCCTGCTGGATTTTGAAAAGGCGTATGACAGAATTGAGTGGAGTTTTATTAATATGATGCTCTAGGCCTTTGGTTTCCCGCCCTTATTTTGTGGCATTGTGAATATGCTTCTTAAGGATGCTCATGCTCAAATTGATGTTAATGGATCCCTGTCTACCTCTTTCCCTTTGGGAAGATCGATTAGACAAGGGTGTCCTCTAGCCCCCACTCTTTTTGTTATTGCTTCTGAAGCTCTTTTTTATATTCTTAGAGACAACACTTTATCTCCTGCTGTTAAAGGTGTCTTTCTTCCTAATAATAAAGAGATTATTAACTGTCAGTTTGTCGATGATACTTCCCTATTTCATGAAATCTCTGAAGACAATTTTGATGCTATGATCAATAAACTTAACTTCTTCTATAAAATTTCAGGAGCTAGATTATCTCATGCCAAATCTATTTGTCTTGGTTGGGATAATCAACCTCCTGATTGGTTTAATAAATTTTATTTCCAATGGGGGGGCCCCTCTAAAATTGTCAGATATTTGGGTATCCCCTTCTCTGTTGACCCCTCTTTAAAGGAGATGTGGGCTTGGGTTAAAGATAATATCCATAATAAGATTAACAAGTGGCACAACAGATCTCTTTCTTTTGCTGGGAGGATCCAAGTATGCCAAAAAATTATGTCCTCTTATAACATTTATTATGCCTCTGCTTGGATGTTTAATGATTATCAAGTTATGGAAATTTAGAAAGCTATAAGAAATTATCTTTGGTCTGATGGGAAGGGAAATAAAAAGATGCATTCTGTCAATTGGAAGTGGTGTCATGTTGATAAGCTCCTTGGGGGCCTGGGGTTGAAAAACCTGAGACTTAGTGGTCTTGCTTTGGCCTCCAAATGGATCTTTCATGCCTTGGAGGGAGATGATCCTTGGAAAGTTTTGATTCGTAATAATATCGAGAGGGGATATCCTAAAAATGCTAAATTTTGGAGGAATATTCCTTTCACTGATCTCATTTGTGGTGAATTTCCCATTATTGTTCAAGGCTCAGCAGTCTTTAAATCCATCTGGAAAGCCTAGAACCATGTTAGGCAATTCATCACTAACAAAGGTTTTTTTGATAATAAAACCCTCCACGGTGAAAGGTCCATTTGGTCGAACCTTAAGCTTGGTGATAAACCTCTTGCTCTTACCCAAGGGTGCTTGGCTAAGTATTGGGCTAACATTGGTATCAAGCAATTCATTGATATTTTTGAAATGGACAGACTTATCCTTTGGGATGAATTAAAGAATAAATTTAAACTTCCTGACTCTCATAAAAAGACTTATAGTATGATTGTTAAAGCTAGTAAGGACATTCCTTATTTGTGCTATGTGGACTCTAATAGTTATTTGAAGATTAAATGGCCTGATGGTATTATCATTTCTAAACTTAAGGCTAAGAATATTTATTCTGTTTTAAATTATAATGTTGATATTATCAATCATGTTAACAATATTTGGAATACTGATTTGGATATTTCTGCTTGGAAGAAGTTTTTTTATTATCTTTGGAAAAGTTCCATTGATCCTAAAATTAAATGTTTTAAATGGTTACTTATTCTTAATAAGCTTCCTATTAGGAGCTCTTTCTCTGATATTAACTATTGCAACATTTGCAGAACCCCAGAAATGGGGAAGCATATTTTCTTTGAGTGCAGTTTTGCTAAAGAGGTTTGGTTAATGTTCGGTATTTCTATCCCTTCTAATTTCATTTTTTTTGAAGTTATTACTGGATTTATATCTAATGCAAAAAAAGATGTTAACATGTTTTGGGATATTACCTCATCTAGCATTTTATGGCGAATTTGGAAGTGCAGAAATGAAGAAAGGTTTCAAAATATCCCCAGAATGCTTACTGAGTCTTTTCAAAGTCTCACATTTTTTAAAAAAATTTCGCAGATTCAGATCAACATGAAAATCAACAAGGCTAAATTCAAAAGGCTGCTCAAGGACGGTCATGCTACCTTTTTTGCCAATGAAGTTAAGAATGGATATTTCTGGAGGCTGCATTTGGACAATATACATACTTTCAATCAAACTTTCAGCAGAATTAGCAAAGAGATTAAAAGAAGACCTCACAATGCTACTAAGGAGACAGTTTACATGCTAAAGCAAATACAAGATCAGAAAAGCATGGTGTGGATGGATGGCGCTATGGGTTGGCTGGCTTGGGTGGACACCTGGGATGATGTGCTTTACTAGTTGTCTTGTTTAAGTTTTTTGTGCTGCTAGTTCGTTGTATATACCTCTGTTTTGATGGTGTGAGGCATTGCCTCTAAACTCTGATACTCTGCGATCTTTTGTATTTTTGATCTCCTTATTCTTAATATAAAAGACATAAATGCTCCTAAATATTAAAACTACAAGCACTTTCTTCACTTTAGTATAATAGATACCTCAATGAAACTTCAATTGTAAAAAAATCTCATAAGTAGTTTTTATGAAGTGAAAAAGAGAAATTGATTGCTTTAATTTAATGATCTCTTAATTGATAAGGTTTTTTTTTTTTAAGAATGGATGAAATATACAACAACCATTCATTAATCATGTACAACATCGAAATTCAGGCAACCACTAATTTTAAATATTTTTAAAAAATTCAACTAACACTGGCTGAAAGTTTGTGTGAACATACAAATGCAAAAGAAATTGACACAACTGACATTTTTTTAATTCATGTCACATAAATTTATCACCTAAGAAAATTAAACTATCAAACCAATAATATTTAATTGCAAAAGTGGATTCAATTGTATTCACAATTTTGCATCAATATTTGATTAAATCTAAAATAAATAATATCTAATGCCCAAAATAGTGGTGATTTCATTTATGTCGTAAAAGATGAAAATAGATTAGGTGATGTTGGATTCTACGGATGTTGGAAAACACTAATGTCGGAAAAATAAATTGGTTAACAACTTCAAATAGAACCAAAATTAAAGAGCCTGCTAAAGTAGATTAAGCTGGGGGACATAGATTGGAATCACTTGGTCACAGCAGCTGTACCAAAATAGGCTGTTGTGACCAAAATAGCTCGACACCTTAACTGCCTTTGAGTGCTTAGAAAATTGACAATGGGAAGCAACATCAGTCAGCTTCTGCATTTTCTGTGGTCAGAGTCAAATCTGAAAGACACAGACAAAGCAATGTCGTTATTGAGTTTTGTTGTTATCGAGTTTCATGCTTTTCCTTTTCGTTTTGTTAAAAAGAAACAAAGGACCCCGGGTGTGGCCTCTGGTGGGAATACTACCGTCCCTAGTCCTTCACTTAAGTCATTTCCACGACTGGAGTACGTAAGTCATAAAGTACTGCGGAGGAACGTTTTTTTGGGAAGGGTTGGCCATGAGCGGCATACCCTTCGTAATAACAACGAACCTGGTCAGCCTAGAGCACTTCCTGAAGCTCAAATTCACCCCATCTTGTTCAAAAGATCCTCGGCTAGTAAAACGGTTCAAGGATCAAAGAGTTCCCTGAGTTTTACGGTAGAGGAGCTAAAGGAGATTCGTTATTTGTGGGCGACGCTGTCGGAATCCATGCGACTGTTCCCCTCCGTTCCGTTCGACATCAAGGAAACGAACTCTGATGACCGGCTACCCAACGGAACGTATTTGAGAAAGAGAAACAGGCTGGTATATTCAATATATGGGATGGGAAGAACGGAGAGCATATGAGGGAAGGACTGCATGGAATTTAGGCCGGAGAGATGGTTGGACAAGGGTGGAAACTTTGTCAGCGAGTCGGCCTATAAATACCCGGTGTTTAATGTTGGGCCTAGGATTTGCCAGGGAAAGGACTTTGCTTACTACCAAATGAGATGGATTGCAGTGACTAGCATAAAGACTAGAATAATTCCTTATTCTGCATAAATGGTTCTGCACAACACTTTTACCACCTCTTGGATAATTTCTCGTTCGAACTTATAATTAGACAAGACTCCCCCTCCCAAAGGTTAATTTAGGTTTGAAAATATTTTGATTTTGCGACAAGATCTAAAAGTTCTTACAAAAGGATTGTGGATAGATCTGAATAACCTTACTCAGACAAAGATGTTCATGTTGAATAAGTGTTTGTAACATTTGAAACAAGAGCAGCTTGCAGCTAGAGTCCCCTCCACTTGCAAATAGTTTGTTTTGTTTACGTTGGAAACTGTTGAGAATTTAATGTTAACACATTAAATTCTTTTGTTTTGATGCAAACTTAAATAGAAAATTACATGGATAAAAATTCCCAAATTGAGCACGAAATCAATAGTTCAAGGACCTAGAAAATAACAAAGAAAACCATACTATAGGGAAACTATTTTGTAGAATCTAAAAAAGTTAAGGCTAGATACATAAATATTTTAGAAATTAAATGAAAATACCTAACATAAAATAAAATTTCAAAATCAATAATGGGCACAACTTTTCCTACTTTTTGTGCATCAAAAGACATAAAATATCCATATTACAAAACCCATCACCATGTAGTGCTCTTTCAATGAATGGTGCACTACTAAAATTCAAGAAGACCATGGAAAAATAATACTTACGCTTTCTCCGACGCGCAACCACAAAACCAAAATTTCATCATTTTGAAACAGTTCGGAAAACCCTATTTACTTTGAATCAAAGTTCCTTAGAAATGTAATTTGCCTAAAGGATGAACAAACAAACGAAGACATGCAGGAATCAATACTATTGCTTAGATGTCAATCTTGAGACAATAAAATTGTTCTTTAGGCCACATGATTTTTTTCTTGGTTGGTTAAGATCAAACTACACAGAAAACCAAACCATCATTTTATGGACTCTCAAAACTAGTGACACAACTCTTAGTATTGTCTCGACATGACGATAGAGTGAAATTTGGATTTATGGACTCTTGTTACTAGTGACAACAATATAAGGAATATTTTGACATTAATGGTACTAAGCTTTTATATTTTATTGTTAATGAATCAGAACACAGCTGGGTAGAATTGTGAGCTATTTTAAATTTCTCATCTTCTAGATGATGGACCATGGAGTGTGATCCCAAACATTAATTCAAAATTCGTTCACACAGGTTTTCCCAGAAGAATTTCCATTCAGTGTCCTTACATGACTAAAAAGTTAAACTTGGGAGAATGGTCAAGAATAAATCAAACATCATAAATAGGAAAATATGTTAGGATATTCATCCTAAACCCATAACCCAATCTTCAGACTTCCACCAGGAGAGAGAAGTAATCAACACAAGATTGTATGGAATATGAGGTGGAGTATAAACATACAATAAGCTCTGCTTAAAAAGGTAAGAGAAGATAAAAGGAAACGATAGGGTTGAGACAAGTGTCCCAACCTAGAGGAAGTAGGGTTCTTATTAGAACTCAAGAATATCGTCTAGGATATGTTAGAGTCCAAATAGGACTAAACAATATACATCTATTTCATTAATGAGTTGTCCTAAATAAACCTAGATAAAGAGTAAATTATTGAAAATAGTATTACTCTGAGCACCCCCCTTAAGTGTAACGTAGGGAGTACAAAAATGAAGTAGAGAGCTATATGGGTCTCAAAAGTAGAGCCATGTTAGGTACACATGTAAAACTATAATTCAAAGTCTCACAACTGGAGAAAAGGAGAAAACCTAGTGGAAGAAATCTTCTCTCCAAAAGAGAGAATAAATAATGTATTGAAA
>MU224172.1:841984-855717 GCA_018584345.1 Thuja plicata
TATATATATAGCATGCTACTCCATAGGGAAATACTCGAAAGATATAATGCCATATTGAATGAGGTACAAAATTAAGTGCATGTGGATTTCATTATACTTGGTTCGATGATGTTCCATAGAGAAATATGTATGACACTCTAATTATCAAACTAAAGAGTAGTGTGATGATTAACCAGATATCCAAACTTAGCTATCAACTATCGAAGCCAAAGAATCTTTTGACTAGACAAGACAACTCCTTGATACTTAGCTTCAGTTGATTATAATGCAATATTGGTTTAATGTTTTCAATACCAAGAAACTAGAACAAAACCTAGGTAAAAAATAAATCCCAATGAAGACTTTTGATCATCAACATCACCAACCCAAGCTGAGTCAGTGAAGCCCACAATCTCATTAGAAATTGATATGTAGTGAATACCAAAATGTATAGTATCCTGAATCTACCACAAAATGCACTTATCTTCCTACAAATGTCTCTCATGAGGATCTTGAGAGAGCCAAGAGACAACACCAACTACAAAGCAAATATTAGGATGACTATGTGTCAGGTACAATAAGTTTCCAACTAACTACCTATATAAGGTAGCATCAACTAATGGAGTAGTGCAGATGTTAGACAACACAAAACCTAACTGAAAAGGAGTAGGAGTTGGCTTGCAATCACCCATTCCAAATATTTGTAGAAAATCAAGAGCATACTTCTAGTGGAAAATATAAATATTGGCAAAAAACTAATGAATTTGAAGACCAAGGAAGTAATGCAACAAACCAAGGCCAGTAATGTCAAAACATTTCATCAATGCTCTTTGATTTTTCTCAATCATGGCATGAGAATTGCTTGTGAGTATCAAGTCATCCACATAAATAACAATAATGAGAAGATCCCCCTCATGTCTTTGAATGTAAATTGTAGGATCAAAATTACATCTTGTAAATCTAGAAGCAAGAAAAAAAAATATCCATCTTCTCATACCAAGATATAGGATCTTTCTTGAGACCATATAATGACCATTGAAGCCTATAAACAACTGAAGAATCATGCGCAAAACCTTGTGGCTTCTCCATATAGATCTCCTCTTGAAAATCGCCATGCAGGAAATCACTCTTCACATCCATATGATACGCTGACCAACCCTTTGATGTAGCAATAGAAAGTACAAGATGAATGGAATCCATTTTGCAATTGGATGAAAGGTCTCAAAATATTTAATAGCTTAAACTTGAGAAAACTCTTTAGCCACTAGACGAGCCTTATACCTATCAAAAAAATCATTAGCTACAAATTTTGTACGATACATGTATTTGCACCAAACCAATTTTCTTCCCTCACGAAGAGGAACCAAATCCCAAGTATGATTATTCATCAAAGAAGAATACTCCCCAGCCATAGCACTATATCTTTATTATATACCTAAAGCATCCAAAAACTTCTGAGGATAAGTAGAGACTGCATAAACCAAAATATTGATCCCTAAAGTTTGGGAATTACTATGACAAGTGGCGGCAGGATCACCTGTGAGAAAACTAGCATCCTAAAAAATTGTTCAATCCCATAACAATCTACTAGGTGTTGGTGGAGGAGAAGGAGAATATAGAGTAATGTCAAAAACTAGATCAATACCATCTACATGAATGGTAGTATCATCATCATCATCATCCTCTAGAGGACAATCATCTTTTGAAGAAGAACTCTGAAGAATAAAGGGAGAGGCCTATGATTAAGAATCATTCAAAGAAAAGTAATCATCAAATTGAAGATCATGAAAAATGTACCCCACAAGTGATAGGATCAAACAATTGATAACATTTCACATCCTCACAATAGAAAAAAAATGAAGTATTGACTTTTATTCTTCATTGTTTTTCATCGATTACTAGGAATGAATATCTATGCATCACTTCCAAATACTTTGAAAAAGGATACCCTAGGCTCGACACGAGACCAAGACTCCTCCGGAGTCATATTCAACACTATCTTGTGAGGCATATGATTGTTAATATAGTTGGCATAATTGATAGCCTCTACCCAAAATGATGGAGCAATGGACCTAGATTGAAGCATGCAATGGGCCATTTCTCGTAAGGTTCTACTCTCCCAGTCGGCGACACCAATTTTATTTGGAGTGTATGGAATTGTAAGATGATGAAGAATACCTTGAGTATAATAGAATTCCTTGAATACTTGATTGACATACTCATCCCCATTATCTGTTTGAATCTTCTAGAGGGAATATCTTGACTACTTCTCCACAAATGCAACAAAGGTTATGAAATGATAATGGACCTAATCCTTATTCTTTAAAAATTACACTCATGTGCTCCTAGAGAATTTAGCAATGAAGGTGAGAACATACTTGACCCCTGAAAATGAAGGACTTGGAAATGATATGAGGTCACTATGCACCAACTCAAGCGGAAGTAAAGGTTGTGTGGGCATTCCCTTAATGAATGGATCTCTATGATTCTTACCAAGAACAAAAACTGGATAAATATTATCTGAATAAGAGCTCTGATGGAGGCCAATCATAAAATTTTGTGTTTTCATTTACTGAAGATATCTATAATTCAGGTTCCCAAACCTTTCATGCCAAATCTTTCTCATATAATGTGCATGAGCAATGAGGGATGATCCTGATGATGGGTCAAATCCATAAAACCTATACAAGAAGGTTGTGTGATCACTTGTTCCTATAACAATAAATATTTTAGGATCCTACATCTCTTTAATAGCCACTTGAGTAAACGAAAATTCAAGAAAAAATTCCATCACCTTGATTGCAAATTTGATAGATGGAAAAGAGATTTTGTGAAATATTAGGAATAAAAACAACATCATCAATGCTACCATCGTGTATCTAAACTGAGCCTGTCCCTAGAAATAGAATATGTGATTATTTCCAAATAGTAATATATGAAGTAGGTCTATCAAAAAGAGAATCAAGAAGGTCAATTATTTGAGTCATGAGATGCGAAGCACTACAAATAAAGAATCCAATTGGAACTTTTAGATGAAAAAGCCTTAGCTGAGAGGGCTTATGCTTTGCCTGAGGAAGAAGAATTAGGCACTGAAATTTTACGCATCTTCATAGCTTCTTCTAATGTTGCTAGCCTATGAGAGTATGGTGTGTCATTTTTCCTGGGTTTCCTCTGAAAGGAATAATTCTCTTGTTTCTTCTTATACTTAGAAGATGACCCTCCTGAGTTAGGAGGAGGAGATGATGAAGGAGAAGGAGGTTTAGGCTTCTGATCATTATTCACCTTAGGCTTATAGGGAGACTTACATCTTGAAGATGGATCTATCTGTGGCTGGTTCTTATACTTGCCCTTTCCTTTAGGAGATTGAGCCATCAATGCATGGCTCTTAGGACAAGCATGTTGGATTAGGCTGAAAGCTAATCTCCCAAGAACACCTGCATGCAAGACTGTCACATGAAGAAGCAAGAAGTAGACAGAAGAAGAGAAACTATGGAGGCCAAAAAGCCAGAGGAGTGAAATCCATGTTGAAAAGAATAAAGCTTCTATTAACAAAAATAATGAATACAATCTCTCTCGATAATGAAATGCAAAGAAGTGAATCCTTATAAAAGGAATCACGAAACCCTAAAAGGGAAACCCTAAGGAATCATAAAGCTGCCTAAGTATAACTTAAGCATAGAGAATAATAGTCTAATAATTAAATGATTTAATTATTAGCTATACTAAGACTACTCTAACACCCCCCCTTAAGTGTAACTTAGGGAGAAGAAAAATAACTAAAGACAACTGCAGAAAGTAGGAAAGATGGGTCCTGGCAACAAGGCCTGATCAGGTACCCAAGTACAAGAAATGAACTAGATGAAGGAAACTAAGCCTTCAATATAGGGAAATTCCCAGAGAGAGGAACAAGAATGAGCAAGAAGCATCTCCGAAGCATGAAACTGAAAACTCTGTCAGAAGAGACTGCTGGAACCCCCATTGAAGTGCATGACCAGGTAGAGAAGAAAATGTCTAAAGAGCTGATCAATCGAACCAGGAAGCAATAGAACCAATAGGTGAACCCCCCCATAATGCTGAACTGGGAGAGGTGACAGGAACACTGAAATGCAATGCCAGAAACATCTGCAGAAGAAAGAACCAAGAACACCAACAGTGCAACAGAAGTACAAACATAGGATAAAGGGCAGTGTCACCGACACATAGCATGGGCTAATGTCATGGAAGGTACGCTCACTTGACAAAGGTGGATGCGCCTAAAATGGCATAAGCATCATAACCCCCCATGGCACTTTATAACAGAGTGCAAGTACTAAAACCATACAAGGTGTACAAGATCCCAGATATACAGAAGTAGGCACTTTATCTCAGTGCATTTATAGAATAAAGATGCATCAGAAGAAGCATACAAGCTCAAAATTTAGAAAGAAGAGTGAGCTAGAATATCAGAAGAAGAGATCGCAGGACCTGTAGACCCAAGCAAGCCACCAGAGTGCATAAACTGCCAAACTCGGAGGAGAGAAAACCTGGAGTAGAATCTGGAAAAATACCTTTGCAACTGAATAGTTCACTGAACCAGCTTTCTGATGATATCTGGTTTGCCAAAAATGGAGTCCGGATGAGCCAGATATGACTCCCAAAAGGCAAAAACAAACATCGTACTTTGATAGTAAAAACACTATCAAAACAACAGAACCCAAAACCCGAACTACCACCATCAGAAAAGTGCTCGGAAAGAGCTTTTTGACGGTATATGGAAGTCAGAAAAAGACCCCCAGATGCTCAAGATAGAGCAAAAATAGTCCAGGAGGGTCAGAAAGGCCCCAAAAAGCAAAAATAAGCCCCTGAGGCTGAAAAACATAGGACCCCCGGGTGCATGGCATGCTCAGGGGGCTGGGCCGAAGCCCCTAGTCCCTCATAGGACTAGCTGCCTTAGCACATAAGCCCGCGGGGTTGGTTAAAAAACTGCACCACCGGAGGAGCGGTGGGCGCCGGGTGGAGCGGTGCAGGCCGGCTGGCGGTGGCCGTCGGGGCCGGCGGGGCAGTGACTGCACAGGGCACAGAGAGCAGAGGGCTGGGAGGCGGCGGGGGCTACAAAGGGCGGAGGGGCCGAGGGCGCCCGGAGGTAGGCCGCAGGGGTGGCAGGGGCGGCTGGGGCCGCAGAGCAAAGGAGGGCGCCACCGGCGGTGGTCGAGCCCCGGTGGGGCGGTGGTGCCAATTTGAAACCACTGTGCGCATTTTCTAAAACGCATAAAAACCTTTAAAAACAAGGTTTTTTTAAATTTTTTTCTCAGTTTCCGTTCCCGTACGGCACTGGAAACCAAAATTTTTTTGCCTCGGGGTCAAGTTGTCCAAAATGGACAAGCTTTATATGGATTATGGGGTTTTTGGGCCCTCTAAGCGCAACGGTAATGTCTGTTTGGGCCCAAAGTGACCAGAAACAAAGGTCCCCCTAAATCCACACAAAGACCTTCTAAAAAACTAGAAAACCTCTGAAACCCTCGCTTGCTTCAACAAAACCAGAACAACGAGTAGCAGGAGAGCTCTGATACCATGTTGGATTAGGCTGAAAGCTAATCTCCCAAGAACACCTGCATGTAAGACTGTCACATGAAGAAGCAAGAAGCAGACAGAAGAAGAGAAACTATGGAGGCCAAAAAGCTAGAGGAGTGAAATCCATGTTGAAAAGAATAAAGCTTCTATTAACAACAATAATGAATACAATCTCTCTCGATAATGAAATGTAAAGAAGTGAATCCTTATAAAAGGAATCACGAAACCTTAAAAGGGAAACCCTAAGGAATTATAAATCTTCCTATGTATAACTTAAGCATAGAGCATAATAGTCTAATAATTAAATGATTTAATTATTAGCTATACTAAGACTACTCTAATAGAGCATCCACCTTAAATCACTTGGCTTTCTCCCTAGTTAATCGATCAAAAAATTCCTCAAATGAGGGAATCTTATGATCTTCTCCCATAGAATCCATAGTAGAATAGAAGGTAGAGGAAAAGACTTGGAAATGACCTCTAAGATTAGATAGGATCAAGAAAATACACTCATTATCTTCTTTGGCATGACCACAACCTTTCAAATAGGACAAAATAGACTTGAACTATGCAAGGAAATCTTGAATAGAGGGAAATGCATCTGGGGAAAGAGAAGTGAGATCAGCTACTAGCTGCTAGATTTTGAATTGGTCAACTTTACCATACAACCCTACAAGCTAATCCCATACTTCTTTAGGCATTGTAAACTTAGCAATGTGAAATAACATATAATCTTATAAATGAAGATCGATGAGTCCTTTTGCCTCATCCATTTTGTTTCTATGAACAAATTCCTCAAATTCCTTGGTGAATTTGGGTTGGTCAGCTTCCAATAGCTTCCACAGACCTTGAGATTGCAACAATTGCATAATTTTGAGCTTCCGTATGTGATAGTTGTGTGAGATAAGAAACTCAATCCTAGGGTATGACATATTGTACAAGAGTACATAAAGGATAACTTTGCAAGATAGACCTCAAAAACATATACAAACTAATTTTACAATTCTCGGATAATGTGTTTTCCAAGAGAGAAAATAAAAAAAAATTGTAGCTTCAAGCCAATAAATCTTTTACTAAAGGGAATTTTTTTTAGAAAACACCTTTACTGTAGCATAGTTCGTCGAAGTAGCTTTCCGGTGATGTCTAGGTTGCAGAAAACTAACTCTATTTGTGAAAGTTGCACCAATTTGAAAAAAAGGCCTATTTTAGGTACTTTTTGAATCCATGAGAGCTTTCAGACACTATGATCATAGATACACGAGCCAAGAGATAAAGTGGTTGGGTTCACCTACTACCCAAAAATAATGAAGAGACTACCACTAGCAATCATGCTTTAGTGTGCAATGGGAATGTTTTAGAGTTATGGAAAGGTCATTTAAGTCTCTCTCTCTCTCTCTCTCTCTCTCTCTCTCTCTCTCTCTCCTTCTTTCTCTCTCTCTCTCTCTCTCTCTCTCTCTCTCTCTAGTCTAAGAACATTATATTCAAATAGAATTTGTTTGATGCATAATGATAAGTAGTTAGAAAACTTTGAAAAGCTTCTTGGTAGATAAGTTGTTGATTTACCCTTCTTTGCCCCTAGTAGGAAATAATTGTGCACGAGGAATTATGTTAGTTTGTGTTTTTCTATAGAAGTGCATTGTATTCCACTGTCTCTCTATAAACACGCCAAATGAATACTACACAAACTGTGAATATGTACATTCTTCAAAGGTAAAAAATTTCAAAAGACATTTATTTATTGTACTAAAAGGTACTTTGACATCTTTAGATAGGTTACATAGTGCAGAAATATAAGCTTGTCTATTTGCAAAAGATTATCTATATAGATGGTTGTTCTTTAGCTATTTAGTGGAAGGTAAGACATATGACCATTTTGTGTTCAAGTACATCTCATATGCCTGCACTATGGACGATGGTGCACCACCTGTGTAATGTCGATCATAATACATCTCTTTCATGAAGGTGCAAAGGCCCTCCAATTTAGTAAAACTATCTTGAAGTGTAATTATGTCTCCTTCCACAAGAGGGAATTGGCATTCAACTTTGAATTTCTGCACAATATCATGACAAGTGGTCGATAAAATTAAAAATAGAGATTGAATAGTGGTTGCAAGATTTGTTGGCTGGTTCATTGAGCAACATTATTCTTGTAGTATAATAGCTTCTAGAATTGGAGTTGAGGGCCTGCTAACATTTTTCGTTGTCTCTCCACTTAGGACTTCAATGATTTCATGATTATTCATGCTTGTTTCCATTCCCTGTGAGCAATGAATGTAAAAAAATGTATAAGTTTTAGTACAAAACATATTGTGGTGGGTGTAGTAGCAAATGTCAACCTATGTGTACCTAAATTTGGACAGGTATTATATTATGCATGTGTATAATAAAAAATGAACTAGAGAATATCAAAAGTTTGGATGCTGAGATGTCTAAAGATTAGATATAGCATTGTAGATTTTGTCTAGGGAAGTAGTCATATATTGCCTAGGTCATGGAATATCAAATTTAATTAAGGGGTATGCAACCAGTAGTCAACTTTGTAGGGGGAATTTTATTATTTTTTAAAAAACGTAGTCATAACTCAGAAAAAATATAGTCAAGGAAATATTATACTATCTAAATAAAATTTTGTTTGGATACTATAAGTAGAACAATTTATTGTAAGCAAGGAATTTTATTTTTTGTTAAAAGTACAATGGCATATAGAATGTCACTTAAATTTTTTTTGGTATGGGCATACCTTTTAAGGATGGTATGATGTGTATAAACTATGACACCTTTAATAGTTGTATAAGTTTAGTGTTCGTATAAATTGCATGGGTTTCAAATTTCAAAAAAAATCCTATGTAATACACATGAGTTTTTAAACCATTTCGTTTTAAAAAAGCCATAAAATTAAATTAAGCCTAAAATTAAACTATGATTTTATTCTATTTTTTTGTTCAAATCTAGATGCAATGACCACTAAGTGTTCCATTTATTCTCTTGAGTGATGGGTTCTTGTGAACCAGTTCTCATGAAACATAGGCCACTGAGTTTGGCTTGATACCTACATAGGTGATTTATGAGACCAATGTCAAAATTTAATTTGGCAAGGAAAATAGCTCCTACTTATTAAGTAAATTTGTAACTAATTCATAGTATATTTATTATTTGTAAATTTTAAAAATAGTTTAAAATTAAAAAAATTATATTAACATCAAAGTATTGTAACTAAAAAAAATAAGAAATGAAGTAGAAAATTAAGCGCAAAGTCTTAACATTAGTAAAAGAATATGTCAAAAATAATACCAAATAATAAGTTTACTAAATTGTTTAACAATAGAAATAAAATGTGTATTTTAAATTTTTAATTAATATACAACAAACAAAAAATAACATTAATTTATTGGAAATATATTAGATTTTTTAAGTTAATTAAAATTCTAACTAACTAAATTAAATATTGTCAATTACTAATAAATACAAAATAAATTTATTTACTTATTTCAACTTGTTATTAAAATTGTCTAAAATGTTCATGATTAAGATAACTTCAAACAACCTAACTACTCTAAATTATATTTAGAAACTATAAAGACCAAACTGAGAAAGGCTAAAACTTACTTTTAACAGACTTAAATCAATCCAAACTATGCGGCAATAATAACAAAACATAGAATCTAAATTGAAGATTCAATCTCAAGCATGTAGCCCTAAAATCTAATTTAACTCTTTCACCCTTTCTTCCCAAGGTACTTCATAATTTCTTCGTGTTATGTTTGTTTCCATTCTGATAGAATCCATTAGGAATAGACCCAGTTCAAGCATATTGTAACTTTGCGTGGTTGTATTTTGGCACTAAACATTGTTGTTTTGAATTGCTTGATCAATATATTATGATTCTTATGTCTATATTCTAGTTCCATAACCACCATTAGTTTTTTCCTCCAGCTCTAAATTAAACTCCTTTGTAATTTGCATTATTTCAATACAACAAAAAAAATTTCCACCTTTTAAATAAACTCATAATAAAAACCATACAAATAAATTAAATTAGAAATTACCCCAAAATATTATTGTTTAAATATAAAAATAATCTTAATCATTTTTGTGACTCCATGTTTTTAAAAAATAAATTAAATAAATTTTCTTTTTTGAACTTTGGTATAATGCCATCCTCATTGCTCACTAATATTTTCTACGTCGATGTTACCAACATACTTCCAATTGAGATCAATGTATTATCAAGGTAATACGTGATTTTTGTCCCCATTCAAATCTGCAATATGATTATTTGAAGTGGTAAGTGACAAGGTTTCCTTCAAAATCAAATGGATTAAATGATTTATTTAAAACAGAAAAGGGCATTATGAAATTTGCTAAATACAACAAAGCCAAAATTGAAAACCGGTGAATTACTTGTTCACACAACAACAGAAACAACGATGGGAGAATTATGGATATATATGTGTGAACAAATTCTATGAAATTTTTTCTAGTTTTGAAATAGTTTCTTGTTTTCAAAATGATGGAAGAGTGCAAGTAAAGAAGACGTTGAAAAAAAGTTAAGCCACAAACAATGGAGAAGGGACTAAAGTATTGAACAACCTAACATTTGAAGCATGGTAATAGACCTACGAACATATTGCCAATAGGTGTGTATATGCACAGGCATTCATGGATGACAGATGAAGCCTAATTCTAATTACATATGGTCTTGAAGTATTCATTCCTAGACTCCCCAGTCTTCTCTACTGCTATTTTCCTCCACCTATTTTTCTACTGCTGTTAGGAGGAAAAGATTACTACATGATTCTAGAGGAGGTAAGCTAGAGAATAATTTTTGAAGCCTAGAAACAGTTGTCAACAAAGGAGATCAATGCTTTGCATGTGTTGAGAGGTGGCCAACCTTAGTAAGCTTGGTTTTGTCGATTTTACCCAACTCCTTCCCTAGAAAACTCCATTGTGATTCTTGTTGTTCTCCATTTTCTTTTTTTTTAGAAGACTTTCCATTATCTAGCCCAATTGTCTTAGGAAAAGTTTGGCTTCTTAAGTCTCTACTCTTCTCTACAGCTCTGGCCTCTTTATTGTATTATTTCCAAATGTCTTCAAAAGCCTAGTTTTATTGATACTACTGCTTGTATCAACTATCCTTTTTCTAGCTGAATTGTACAGTGTTGGTCCTCAGCCAACAATGTCTATGAAGAAGGAAGATAAAGCATCTGCAGAGGATGATGAATCGAAAGAGTTTGAATTAAAGAAGTTAAGTGTGATGAGTAGAGAGGGAGAACCTCAAACTACAGATTGCAAAGAAGAAGCATAAACAGATATTGTTGAAATAGTTCAAGAGAAAAATAGTTCAAGAAATACTAATTTTGCAGAGTATGGTGATCATTGATACTGCGTTAAATTTTGTAGTAGGATATTTTCCAGTGATTGTGTGATCAACATATGGCTATATAGCTATAAATTAGTACTATGACAATAGATTTATATTTTTTTTATTTTCCTTTTTCCATTCTGGCATATTGTAAATAGAATAATTTTGTAGAAAAAATATGTTGAGCCTTAAATTTCTGTGTTTATGCTAAAACCCATGTTTCCTAGACTAAAGTTTAACTTTTTGTTCATTGCATTGTGGGGTTAACAAGAATTAATTTTCAGTTTCTTAAATGAAACATTCACACGTGGATTAATTACTCTCCATAGGAATTTGAAGTAGGAATGAATAGAATGAAAGAGAACAGGTTTTGGAAAAATTATGGACACCACAAGGAAAATGTTATGGTGTGCAGTCAACTCACAAAAAGTCTTACTTATATTAAAAGTAAACATAATAATTTTTAATATAAATTGAACATTAAATGTTGTTGCTTGTACTAAATTTATAGGGAACTACAGAAGATTTAAAATTATATGCATACATTTGTATGGGGGCTTCCATACACATGCACACTTGCATGCAAATATACATAGGAAGAGGAATTGGTGGAGAACAATATGTGGAGATAAAACATGTGCCCTTTAACATGATAAATTAGCTCAATCTTATTTCTTGAAAGTCTCCACTATTAAAGTTGTTATCTTGTATATTTATTATTCATAATTAATGCATTGAACTTGTATCACTAAGCATTTATCTTCTTTTTTGAGGATTTGTCAACAGAGTGTGAATCTAATGAGCAAATATGGAGTGAATGTACCGAAAGGTGTGGTTGTATCTTTAGTTACAAAAGTGAAACAATCCATCAAAGATACTTTTCCTAGAGAGGAGGAGGTATGATATAGATGATTCATCAAGTCCATTGCAGAGGATTGGTAAATTTAATTTTGGAGTGATAGAAATTTGACGAGCATGAAAATGCACTTATCAGCCTTGAACACAACAACTTTTCTTCCTGTTATAGCCATCTTTTGCCTTGTATATACTTTTGCGCAGTCTAGGTTTATAGTTTTGTGAGACAGAATAAATGGTACGGTTAGGTTTTGTCATTTATGTCAATTTTTTTGCAAAAGAAAAAAGATGTCATCTTGGACAGCTAAGGACAGACACCTGGTGAAAAGAAACAAACGGGCCAGATGACTTCAATGGTAGTCATTGGCCTCTCCAACACTTCCAACCGTAGATGCATAATAACAGGATGGGGCTTTCCAAAATGGAAATGCCTATGGCATAATAAATAAGATCGCCGTAATAAATAAGATATAACCACAAATGTGGAATAAATGCACAACCAAAGCTCCCCGGGCCCACTTTCAAATCTCCATTGTTGTTACGACATTAGACATCGAGCTCCTGGAACCGATTTGAGTCACATTTAATTCCATTATAAGTTGAGGACACGACAGGGTTAGATATACTTGAGCCACTAAATCAAAATGAGGATGATGAAGATCTATGAACATTTATGTTTCTAGTTGTTGCCATAAATAAAATGCGGGCCTACAGATTAAAATGCAATCTAAAATATATATCGATCGATAAAATATTGTAATCAACTGTAAACCCATAGACACCAATTCAAAAAACATGCATGGTAGCTGAGGTCCCATTTGGTTGATGGAATTCGAGCGGAATTGGTAGCGCAAATTCTAGTTTTGAAGGTAATCCGCCATTTGTTTGTTAAGTTACGAAACCCGGTTATGACGTCGAAACCCGGATTTGACCCAAAAATGGGCAGCGCGATCTTCCCACTTAAAAGGTGGAATTCAAAATGGAAACTGGGTTTTCAGTGTTTTTTGGATTGCATTTGATATATTTTTAGGTCTGGAGTCTTCATGTTTTAAAAATGTGGTTTGCAAATAGGGTTTCATCCGCTGCCAATTCCGCTCGAATGTCGTTATCACTTCAAACACAGCACTAGGGTTTCATCTTGTCTAAGTTTTGATGTACAAACACTTCAAACATAGTAGAGGGTTTCATCTTGTCTGAGTTTTGATGTACAAAACCTTCGATACATAGAGTCTTGTCCTGTTAGTCATCTTTTCCTCCAGAATTTCATTTGTTGAATGCCAGTAGAGAGGGTTTCATCTGTTGAACGCCAGCAGAGAGGGTTTCATCTGTCGAATGCCATTCAACCGAGGAAAACATAGCAAGGTTTCATCTGTCAAATGGCGTTCTTCATCGCGCAAAGGAGGAGGAGGATTACCGTGAGTTTTATGCTTCAGCAATGTATTGTATTTGTGTTTATGCTTCTTCATTTAATGGTTTACCTATTTGTGCTTCATAATTTTTAGTATTTGTGGTTGCAATTGTTAAATATGTGGTTTGCAAATAGGGTTTCATCTGCTGTAAATTATTTTGTATCCAAATAAGAAATATTATCTCCTAGTAAAATATTTGACACCACATCACTGGGGGCCTCCTCATTGTGCTGGAATGGGATATTATACATATTTTTAGGCTCTTTTGCCCTGGCCTAGGTAGTTTCTAGTGCTAGTTGTTGGTCATTTATTTTTCTATCGCCGCTAATATTGGGGTCTAATTACTGAGAATCAGCCTGGAAATCATAAAAAAGATGATTAATTAGTGAAAAATTAAACAATTTGAGATCCTCCCCTCCTGCAGACTAAGATTTATCTGTATTATTTTTTATATTTTGAACTGGATTAGTACAATTATTGTCTATTGGCATATCGCTCACATTTTCAGTTCTGTCATTCTTTTTCAAATTAGGATTGGAAATCTTCATGCTTTTGGTGGTTTTAACCACATTAAAGGA
>MU224172.1:873019-891975 GCA_018584345.1 Thuja plicata
AACCTATAAAGGTGACCACTCCTAACTCCAATAGATACGGGTGATTTCCAATCTTTATGCTTAATCAAAACATGCATCCCTCTAAAGAGAACATTATACCCTTTATCCTGAAGGACAGATATAGAAAACAAATTGATACCTAAGCCTGGCACATGCAACACATCATGAAGAGGAATTACCTTTTCATCCTCCCTCTGAAACTTAACAGTCCCTTTCCCAACTGAGTTGAGCTTGGACAAGTTTTCCATAGAAATCTGGATACTGGTGTTCTCCTCCTTGTAGTTGGAGAAGTATTCTCTAACTCCTGTCATATGAAATGACGCTCCACTATCTATATACCAGATACTCTATGAAGTTGAGCTAATCATACAAGCTATGAGTGCAAACTCATCCTCCAATCTACTAGAGAGCTCCTCTGCACTTGCTGAAGACACCACTTGGTTCTTGCCCTTCTTATCTTTCTTTCTTTGTGGGCAATCGCTGATATAGTGGAAAAACTCATGACAACCAAAGCACTTGACCTTAGATAGGTCCTTCTTCTTCTTTTCACTTTGTGAATTTTCTCCTTTGCTAGATCCCTTCTCTACTTTCCCCTTTCCCGCTAGGGCAAAATTTTCTTGTTTCACCTCACTTTTCTGACTCTTGTTGTTGGCTCCATTGATAAGACTTAGTCTAAGCTCCTCTTGAGTGAAATCACTCCATAGTCGATCCCAGCTAGGTAAGGTGTCTCATCCATTAATAACTTGAACAAAGACATCCCACTTCTTAGTAAACCCATTTAGGTCTATTCTTACTAGCTCGTCTTCATCTGGCTTATCTCCAACAGCTGCTAACTCATCCTTGACAAGTCTAAGCCTAGTGAGGTAACTTGTAACATCTTCTCCCTTGTTCATCTGGGTATTCCTCAAATTTTCTCTGAGAAGTAGCTTCCAGTTAGTGGTAGCATTCTGGTACAGATTCAGAATGGCATCCCATATCTTCTTCACTATATCTAATTCTGGAACAAATTTAGAATGGCATCCCATCAAGGATTATCCTCGTCACCTTGGCATCATCCTTCTTGTATGCTGAAAGTAGTACTAGATCTATAGGTATAGCTATGGTACTGGTAACATATTCCTTGATACCATTCTCTTCCAGCAATAAAGAAATTTTGGCTTTCCAAACACCAAAATTTGAGGCACCATCCAATCTATCCTGATCTCTCAAACCTGCTGAGGCCATCTAAAAGAAATAAAAGAAACAAAATCTTAAAAGAGGTCAAACTCCAATTTCTTTCCTTTTCCTAGGGTAAACCTTTTCTACCCTCAACACTACTCTGATACCATGTGAAAATTCCTATTGCAGTCACTGATTATTAATCTCCTATCTCATAAAGATTATTTAACCGCTGAAAATAAATTTACAGCTGAATATAGAAAAATAACACAACTGCAACTTCACTAAGATACGGAAAGAAATAAGAAACACAATGAAAACAATAATTCTGGACAATTGTCCCTGGAAAAACCCCAAAGGGAAAACCAGTACTGCAGATGAGAAATATATTAAACTTCAACAAACTAAGAGATACAAAATTCCTTGCCTCTCACTAGCAGAACTCCGACAATCTCCCAATTCCTCCTGCTAATATTTCTCCAGTGCTATCCCCAATGCTATCACTGCATCCTTGCTATCACTACAAGTTTATTTTCTAATAGTGCAAATGCTTCTCCAACATTCATTATTTCCAAATGACCCAATGACCCCTTTTTATACTACTCCTGTTGGAAAACCAACGACTGAGATTGATTCTCAATCAACGGTTGAGATTAAGACAACTCAATAACCACCAACAAACTTGGTTATGAGGTGTCACATAAAAAGATCCAATATTAAATAATAATTTTTTTT
This sequence comes from Thuja plicata, assembly GCA_018584345.1. NCBI lineage: Eukaryota > Viridiplantae > Streptophyta > Pinopsida > Cupressales > Cupressaceae > Thuja > Thuja plicata. Next base: position 874,913 of record MU224172.1, read on the forward strand.
ATCCTAACAACATTTGTTTGACAAAAACAATCATTTTCTAATTTCTGGGTCAGGAGGAATAGCTGTCCAAAACTACCCATAACTAATAATGTTTTTTTTGGGTAAGGATGGACAGCTGTCCAAGCTACCCATAATTAACACAGTCTGACCAAATTTAAGATGCCAAACAACTTCTTGATGAGAATTTTGTATGAGGCTATAAATTCATTAACTAAAAATAGAAAAATTGATATCCACATGGGCCTATTAATGACAAAGAAAATTCCCAACTTAAAAAGGCTGACGCATTGGCCAAGATAAAAAATCTACCTTGACAGATGATAATGATAAAAACAATGATCTGCCCTCTTCATGAAAAGATCAGTAAAGTAATGAAAAAGACTTCTTGTTGTTTGATAAAAATCAACAAATAAAATTTCAAGCAGACGAGTGCAAAGACCTCACTCTATATGTATCTCAGTCAAAGTGCAAGGGTTGTGTGTTGGAGCTAAGATTTAGCGGAGAAAAAAAGACTATGACTCTTGGAACTAAGGATATATTTATGACCAATACAATACAAAACAATTAAAAATCATCAATCCTGATCTCTAAGAACTCAACAAGACATGAACCTGTGTAAAAAAAATCAGAACTTGGCATGTGTGGAGAGTGACTGACATTACCACACAAAGTAATGCCAATACAGACTGCAGACCTAGCCAAATTAATACAATAGGATAATTCTTATGCAAATAGGTTATGAAAAAAATAGGTTTGTAAATACAGGTAAACTAGAGACCTTAAAAAAAAAAAAATTTCAAAAACTAGGAGCTGTGAGACAGTACGCTTTGATGTCATGTTAGGATATTCATCCTATATCGACAACCGAGTCTCTAGACATCCACTAGGAGAGAAGTAATGAACACAAGATTTTATTTTAAATGAGGTGAGTATAAACATATAATAAGGTCGGCTTAAATAGGAAAGATAAGGTAGAAGGAAACGATAGGGTTGAGACAAGTGTCTCAACCTGGAGGAAGTAGAGTTCTTATTTAACTCAACAATATACTCTAGGAATTGATAGAGTCCAAATAGGACAAAACAATATCCATCTTACTCATTAATAAGTTATCCTAAGTAAACTTAAATAAAGAGTGAAGTGGTGAAAATAGTATTACTCCAACAAAATAGATAAGTTCTCTTTACTGATTGTAACTTTATTAGTGTTCTCTAACAACTAATAGTTATTTAAAAAATTACAATAATATTTTAATTTGATTTATTTGACCTATATTTGACCTTAGGAATGAAAAAATCATCGCATTAGAGTCCCTCCAAATTATTTGATCTAGCTAGAGTATAAATGATTTTGAATAATGTTATTATGCCCTCAAACAAAAGCATGAAATTGGAGTCCACTAAAATTAATCTTGGCAATGAGACAAACTTTTTTTATGTATGCCTCAATATTACAACCCAACTAACAACCTCGTAAGATTAATTTGACAACTAACAAGTCTAGGATCTTAAGAACAAAGAAGGATAATTATCAATCCTTGAAGAAGAACCCTTGTTTTTTATAGATAAAGCAGCAAGAGGGTGCTGGCTCGTGGAACAGAGGACTAGTAGCACATTAACAACATATTAATGGAACTAGTCAAGCAGGTATAACATTTTAATAGCATAATCACCAAATCTAACTTTGCCCCTATCAAAAACATAAATCATAGTACTAATCCATAGGATTAAACCAGAGTAATTAAGATGAACAATAGCATAAAAAGTATCAGTTATAAGCCTCGCAGGGCTACACAACAAAATATAAAAACTAACATTATCCCAAACTGCAAAATAGGGGATCCGAGGGCCAAGCCCAGCCAAAATTAACTGACACATGGACACTAGAGATTAATTCTTCCCACCCAGTTGTTTAGACAGAAGGGTTCTCTCCCACTCCTCTTGCAGAAACAAGAACAAATCTTTGTTGTCCTCATCCGCTTCCAGCCTGCTACCCGCCAGCTTTTCCTGCACATTACAAAGGGTCATAGCCGAAGCATGCATGATCTTCAGGGAAAATTTTTTGGTCCTCATGCAATGGTTCATTAGGTCCTGCATATTCTTCTTAATCTCCACAATATCCTTGTCCAAATTCATGAACCTCCTTTTGAGGGTGCCTGTAAAATTGTTTTTGTCCTCCATGGCCAAGGTATGGGGCTTATCCTAAGGATCCTGAGGAGGAGTCGGGGGTGGGGTAGGGTTATTGGGGGTTTCCATGGTATGCTGGAGGTTGGGCAGAGGAGTGTTACTAGTCCTAGGGGAACTCATATAGCCATCCGTGGAACCATTCTTGGACTCAGTGGAGTGGGAGACATTTTCAGACAGGGAAAGCTCTTTAGAGGCCGTTTCCATCATCCTAATTTTACACTATTTCTTGGCAATTCTATTTGACCTTCAGTGACCCAAGCCACTTAATTCCACCTCCAAATTAACCTGGCTCTCCATCATTTTTTGTTTTTTGGGCCTATAATCAGTCTCAGGAGTGTTGTTAGCCTCTTTCCCCTCTTTGTATTCCACAAACTCAGAGACATACAACTCCTCCTAACCCTCCTTCCTACTTAGAGGGTTTTTAACACTTTTTTTTATGGGTTGTGCCCTTTTTCTCGGCAAGCACAGGCTCCTAGGTGATACCGATGGACTGGGAGGAGGAATGGGTGGTCTTTTCAGTTTTGGCCAGGGGCTCCTCTTGGGGCATCATCTGGATAATTAGAGGGGGTTGGGGTGCCGGGCAGATAGCTTTGTGAAACTAGTAGAGATAGAGGAGGAGGCCCTAATGGAGGATATCTCTATCAGGGTTTCTTTTAATATCAAGGACATTACTCTCTATGGAGTGCAGAAGATAGAAAGATATGGAAATTAAATCCTTGTTCCTAATATGATTCAGGAATGGTAAGTGGTAGTTGTAAAACACAGTGAACTTACCTTCCAACATGAAGTACTTCATCACAATGAGACAAATTTTTGGCCATAAGTCTGGCAGCTCCTCCCTGTTGAATCCCCCATGTTTTCTCACCGACAGCTCACCATCCTTGAAAAATTGTTTGAGGTTGGTAGGGTCGGCAGTCCAACTGGTCTTTTTGTATTTCCTCCTCACCATAGAGAGCCACGTCACCTTGGCTATGACCTCTTCATTAAGCTAGAAGTGGATGCCCCCAACCGAGACACTCCTGTTGTTCCAGGAAGAGACAAATTATTTGGATATTCACTCGTCATGCCCACCTTTCATTCTTTCCATGAAACCCCAAATGCCAGTTTCTTTGCAATAATGAGTCATCAATGTATCAGAAGTGAAAGCTTCGTCAATGTTATCAGTTTCAATGTGGAAAATGTTACCTCCCATTTCAAGGGTTTGCTCTTCTTGTGCCAGAATATCTTTGGAATCTAAGAGCCGAGCATTTTTGCAGGCCATAAATAACCACTTATTTTTGTAAAGCCTTTCCGAGGAAAGCTTATACATAAAATGTTGGTCTTGAAAATTTTGGAAAACGGGCTCTGTACTGCCAGATCTAACAGATCTCTAGGTGCCATTAATAGAAATAATAGCATTAATACCAAGGATAGCCAAAAAAACCCTTTAATTTGGATAGCTCTTACTCCACACGTTCAAAAGGTAATGATAATTCTTTATGGGAATTTGAGTTCTCCTTTTCATAATCGCGAAATTCACCCAAACACGCCAGCACGTGATCGAGTAAGGTATCATAATGAATATGACAGTCTGGCACATTTAAACAGTAATATTCATTTCTTCCACAATGAGTTGCTGAGTCACCGAAGGTAAGTCACGAATCACCTTCCAACTATTGAGTTTGATTTTTTTTAGGCCAATTGCTACCAATGAGTTAGCAACTGAATTCCCCTCTTTGTATGTGTGACCTATAGTTGTGCACTAAAAGCTGTTGAGAAGCTCACAGATCTCCATAATGATAGGTCTAGCATGCCTTCCTACACCAGCACCACTCTTGATGGCCTCAACAACCACTTTGGAATCCCCCTCAATTTCCAGCTGTCTGAGGTTCATTTGTTTCGTGATTTTAATCCCCAAGAGAAGGGCAGTTCCTTCCGCCTGGGTGACAGTGCAGTTATTGATAGGCCCAACATAAGCCATCAGGCAAGTGCCATTGTGATCTCTCAGCACACTGCCCCCTCCCTGACCAAGATTATTTATCGCTCCATCAAAGTTTAATTTTTTCCTTCCTCTGGGAGGGGCGGTCCATCTAGTAGCATTTCTAGCTATCCTTTTCGCATCGTCAAACCTGGAGAACCCATCCAGGAGGTTTGAGCTTCTAGCAATTCTAACTTCCTAGGTAGCAGGAGGACTGGAGGGGAGCTTCCATTTAGCCATCCTGGCATTCTCACACAGGAGCTTAGTTCCAATATGGAGATAGGTCTTAGGCTAGTTACTATTCTCTCTGAAAATCCAGTTGTTCCTTTCCTTCCAAATGGTCCAGTATATATGAGGGGGAAGCATACGCCAGAGGAGTTGGAGCAGGGGGTGATTGGAAGGGGATCTCCAATTGTTAAATTGATGCACTTCTCTACCTAGGGCCCACAAGATACCCAATTTTCCGATAATCCCTTGCTAAATGCTGGTAGCATAGTCACAGTGGATGAAATGGTGGTTTACCATTTCTTCCTCCTTACATAGAACACATCTATTTTCCATGGAGAAGCCTCTCTTTATGAGATTATCTTGGGTTAGGACCTTACCATGCATTCGAGTCCACCAGAAAAAATTTATTTTTGGCATGAGTTGAGGGATCCACACCTTCTTCCAGTCCCCTAGGTTACTCTCCTCCTTCATAAGCAGGTTGTAGGCAGATTTAACAGAGAAAGTAATAGCCTAGGTGGGGGCCCAGATAATAGACTCATCATGCCCTAAAATTCTGGTATTAGTTAGGTTTTCCATGAGATCCTTGGCTGAGTGTTGCAAGTTCGGTCTGTCCCTTAGCCAATGAGGTATATCCATCAATTCTCTTCCATTGATGTAGCTAGAGACTCTATTACCCAGGCTAGGTATGAGGTATTCCATAAGGGGTTTGAATCTATGGCCTAAGTTAGGTTGATTCATGATCCATTGGTCATTCCAAAATCTGATGGATCTTCCATTTCCAATTTCCCAAAAAGCTCCTTTAGACAGAAGGGTCTTATATTTACATATGTTCATCTAGAGTTTGGATCCACTGGGGAGGTCAATGTTGTGGAACATCTTCCTGTAGGGATGTCCTTGGAGGTACTTAGCTTCCATTAATCTGCACCAATCCACTTTTCCCTCTATGAGCTTCCATGCCACATTTGTAGTAAGGGCCTTATTCATCAGACCTATTTTTCTAAGACCTAGGCCACCCAATGTTTTTGGGAGGCAGACAGTGCCCCAATTGACAAGCAAAATCCTCCTCTTTTCTTCAGATCCTACCCATAGAAAGGTTCTCTGAATACTTTCAAGTTTATCAGCCATGTTGCTTTTGATTTTAAGGAGGGATAGGAAGTAAACATGGATCCCTTGGAGAGTGGAGGCCACTAGCTGAAGTTTGCTAGTATTGCTTAAAAACTTCCCCTTCCAACCAACAAGTTTCCTCTCAGTTCTTTCAAGGATGTAATTCCAGAAATCTTGGGACACCTCTTTGACCATGAGGGGGAGGCCAAGGTAGGTAGAAGGGAGAAAAGCTGTCAGACACCCTAGAATTTGAAGCACCTTATTTTGTAACTCCATGCGAGTATTGAAGAAGAGCAACCGGCTCTTTTGATAGTTAATACACTCTCCAAAAGCCCAAGCATAGCTTTCAAGGATTTTTTTCCATTGTCTGGCCTCAATCACAGAAGAATACCCAAAGAGGAAAGTGTCATCCACAAACTATTCTAACACCACTTGAGGATGTGTAGAAGTAGGTTTGATGCCTTTTATTCTTCCAGTAGCGGACAACATACATAGATTCTTGCTAAGCACATCAACCACCATAATAAATAGGTAGGGGGAGAGAGGGTCTCCCTGTCTAAGACCCTTTTCTAGAATAAAATAGCCACCAGGGGAGCCATTGAAAAGAACAGAGAAGCTAACAGTTTGAGTACATTCTTGTATAATTCAGATAACCTTCTCATTAAAGCCCATTTTAGTAAGAATTTTAAGCAGAAAGGACCAGTTAACTATTTCATAAGCTTTAGAGATATCCAATTTAAAGGCCATAACTGGGACCTTGCTTCTGTCCATAGAATGGATAATTTCATGGGTAGCAATGGCCACATCCAGGATCTGTCTACCTGACACAAAACCTTTCTGAGTAGTGCATATAATCTTGTCTAGAAGAGGCTTGATTCTGCCAATCAGGATCTTGGTAAGGATCTTGTAGAAGATATTGCAGAGGCTAATGGGTCTGAAATCCAACATAGAAGTAGGATTTTCATGCTTAGGGATAATCACAATGTAGGTTTGATTATGCTATCTGAGAAGGCGCCCAGTCCTAAAGAATTCTTTAGCAGCCCTAGTAACATCACTCCCCATAATTCCCCAATATTCCTGAAAAAATGCTGGAGGAAATCCGTCTGGTCTGGGGGCTTTGTAAGCTCCCATAGCGAAGATCACCATCTTGACCTCCTCGTCAAAGACCCGCTTCATAAGCATGTCATTATCACCAAGAGTAATAGCACTTTGGATGTAGTCCATGAGCTAGTTTTGGATGTTGTTCGGACAAGTAGGGCCCTTCTCCGAGTAGAGCCCCTTAAAGTAGTTAACTACAACCTGGTTAATTTTATCCTTTTCCTTGACTTTGTTCCCTCCTTCATCAATAATAGAAGAGATGGTGTTTCTTCTTTTATGGATGCTGGCAGACCTATGGAAGAAGGTCGTGTTTCTTTCCCCTTCAGCAAGCCACTAGATTTTGGATCTCTGCTTCCAGTAGATTTCTTCTTTTTTTAGGGTTTCCTTCCACTTGTGTCTAGTCAATTCCTCCTCCACCTAAATCTAGGGTAGCTAACTTCCAGACGCCAATTGGGCCTGAGGGGAATCTAAGGTTTTAGAGAGATCCATTTTCTCCTTGCAGAAGTCTCCGAAGTTGTGTTTGCTCCACCCTTTAACCTCCCTTCTGATAATTTCAAGCTTTTGGGCTATTCTAAACATAGCAGTACCCCTAATATTAGTCTTCCACTAGAATTTCACTTGATCTCTAAAAAATGGGTGACAACACCACATAATTTCAAATCTGAAGGGCGCCAGGCTAACCTTAGGGGTGTCAAGCTAGCAGAGAAGGAGGGGGTTATGATCTAAAGTAGTTCTGGGGAGGGAAGACAAGGAAGAGTTTAGGAAAAGGTTCCATGAAGAGGTGGGTACCCTTCCTATTGTTGGACCAAGTGAAGGGGTTCCACTTCAGAGTGATGTCAAGAAAACCTATGGAAGAGATAAAATTAGCCAGCTCCCCCATGCTATCTGAGTAATCCATTAGGCCACCACACTTTTCTGAGGGATAAAGGGGGGTGTTGAAATCACCTACCAGCAAAAAGTTCGTTGAACAGTCCTGGTCCAGCCGATGGCCAAGATCAGCCCACAGAGAAGCTCTACCATACTGGGTGTTAGGCACATAAATATTGAAGGTGGTCCATTTAGCTCCATTCTTTCTAAAGGTGACGACAAGGTAGTTAGGGGAAGAAGAAACCAGCTGACCAGTTATTCTATTAGGGTTCCAGAGTGTGGCAATACCACCAGATGCACCTGCAGCTTCAGAGTAAAGGAAAGAAGCCCCCAGCCAAAGATAAGGTGCCAGGGTAGAGAAATTATTAGCATACATCTAAACCTCTTGTAAGAGTAGAACATCTAGCTTGAGATCAAAGATGTAGTGTTTGACAACATTTTGTTTGAGGGAGCTATTCAAACCCCTCACATTCCAAGAGAGACAATTCATCTCTTATTTTTGAAACTAGATTCCAGGGTTTGCTACCTACCTGCTGCAACATCCCTTGTGGACCCTCTCAATCTCCTTGCCCATTCTAAAGGCCTTTCTCTGGGTGTTTCCATTCCAACATCAGCCTTTTTAGGATTGGTTTTCTTTTTTTGTGTTTTCCATTCCCCATCCTCATCCTCCGATCCATCTAGGGAGTTGGAGGAGTTCTTCACAACCTTTGGGGGAGTTTAGCATCCAACTTTTGGGCTTGTAACTTGAGAGCAATCACAATGGTAGGTTGTTCCTCCATAGTAGGGTTAATCATCCTCCCCTCAGGGGGAGGCATCAGGGGGGTCATTACTGGATCCGCCAAAGGCTGGAGAATAGGTTCTTTCGAAGACATATCAAGAGAAGAACCAGAGCACCCCAAATCTAACTTCGGGGGGGGGGACGATCTCACCTTCCTCAAGTGTCAGATCCTCAAATTCTATTTCGTTAGCCACTGAGGGTGGCCCTAACTCCAAATTTTCCTCTTCACCTATGGAGGGTGGAACCTCAGCTATTCCTTTGTCCTTGTTCTCTTTTTTTTCTCCCGACTTGGGGGACTTGCAAGTATCACTAGAGTGGCCTCTGCTATTGCATTTCTGATAGAATAGGGTATCATTTTCATACACCAACGCTTGGCTCCATCTACCTAGCTTAGATTTCAAAATAACAAAGTTGGGTAGGATTTTATTCATAGTGACATTCACACAAAATCTAGCAAATACCAACTTGGATTTAGAATGGGTCACCTGGTCCGCAGTGATGAATGAGCTAAAGGAGTCACCAATCCATTAGAAGAATTTCTCATCCCAATACTCAAGTGGGAGGCCAAGGAGACGGACCCAAATCAGAGCCGTTCTAGTTAGATCCATCACCGGATTGAATCCAGGTTTCCATTTTGCAATGGCCAAGAAATGCTTTCCATAAACCCATGAACCTAACAGCACACAGGACAAGTCCTCTAGAGTGGTAAAATTAAACAGAAAGAGTCCTCCCAACATAGTAGAAACCAGGACATAACCCTTGATCTTCCACTGGTTAGACACCCATTTTCTAACCATTTCTATGGTAGGTTGAAATTTGAAGAATCGTCCAACCAGGGCCAGCTAAAAGTCAGCCATCGTGTGATTCACCACTGAGTCAGGGAGTGATAGTTTAGCACCTTCCTCAGTCTGATTGAAATCCACCAGAAGAGCCTGCAAATATTGTTGAGCTTCTCCAACAAGGGCCCCTTTCCAGTTAGGTTTAGGGGACAACGGGGTATCAGCAGATGAGGGCACTTTTTGAGATTCCCCCATTGACTCAATCGCTGGGACTGTGACAAAGGAAATATGGGGTCCATCAGGCCCAGAGGGTGGGTCAGCCAGGGGGCAACATCTCCCCAGGGGAGGCAAACATGGGAGCCTGCAGTTTGAAATTTGAGTTTGGGCGGGAAGTTGCAAAGAAAGAAGTTGCAACACTTGATCAATTGTTGTGACAAGAAGAAGAACCCTTGTTGTGAAACTTCAAGTTTCATTAAGATAACTCAATGTTGTAGTAATGGCTTCGGTTCAAGCCTTGTTTGGAATACTTTTCATTTATACAACTCTCATCTTGTATGCAGCCTAAAGAAAGGTGAGCTCCAAGTTGCACATACTAACTAGTCCCTTTCATGATGAATTTCATGTAAATAGTCCCCGATGTTAGTAACTAAGTGAGTTTCTCATAATTGGTCTATCAGAATTGAATCCATAATGAGTTGCAAAAGTGGTCTTTCAAAATTTACTAGACAAGCAATTTCAAAATAATTGAAGAATCCCCCCAAAGTTTAAAAATAGGAATAAGAGTTGAAATTTGAAGACAATGAGTCATGGTCTAGTGGTAATGTCAAGTAGGGGTCCCTCCAAGGCTTGCACCCCCATGTTAAAAGTGACCCTGATAAAATGGGCACACCAAGTCAAGGATAGGTGTGATTGACAAAAAGTCCCTAATGTATTACCTTACAAGGGAAACCACCTTCTAATCTTAGAAGGTGTCTTGTAAGTAGTTGGTTTCCCTTGTAAGGAAATGACTCAGGGATTTTCACCCAGTTTTCACAATGATGGGAATTTTGTAAGCCAAAAAGTGTTTTATGCTTGAAGGTTTATTTTTGTAACAATTTTCCTCAACACAAATAAATTAAAGTACCTTTGAATAGTTTATGGGCTACTATTTTCCCCTTAAATAATCTACCATTTTTAAAACTTCTAGAACACTATAAAATCCACTTAAAACATGTCCATTCTTAACACATTGTCTCAAAACTTGTCAATTCCTACCATAAATTTAAAGATAAACTACGCAAGGTTACAATTTTATAATATAAGTATATATAGATGCATGCAGTTAGCTGTAGAGTTTACATTATGCTACATGTTAGTTATATTATGTGTAGCCGATAGTACTTAGTTACTACAGGACGATAGTTGGGAATTGGTGGTGACGTTTGGTCACACCCCTTCGGGTCTATATAAGCAATGTAGTTTCTCTTCGGAGAGATAATATAGGAGAGGAACTATTGTAAATGTACTAAAGTTATGAATGATTAATAAAGATTATGGTATTCTTTCATCTATCTTATGTATTTATATTTCCGTACAACATCTATGCATCAATAAACTAGGTTACCCCAGCGGGTAAACATTTGGCGCCGCTGCCTAGACTTACTCAAGAAGGAAAAAAAATAAATTAAAAAATAAATTGATGTGTTGATTATTTCCCTGTGGGGAAGTGAGAAAAGAATCCATGCCCAATCAATTGAATAAAAATAGAAAGAAGGAACTCGAAGAGGAACAAGCCGATAGAAAAGCCATACTTGCGCAACAACAAGCTGAGAGAAGGGAGAGATACAAAAGACGCGCTGAAGGACTTCCAAAGGGAGTAAGTGAAGGCGAGGATCTGGAGGTATCTGACCAAGAGGCCGAGAGAAGTGACAAGAACTGCCTAGAGGAAACAAGGAGCTTGTTCAGGTCCTTAACCTTAACCCCACGAACAGAAGCAAGAGAATCCCGAAGGAAGGAAGAAGAGGAAGCCACACGGAAGGAGGCTCAGGATACCGCTGCCACCGCAAGTATCAAAGTGACCGAGGGGCACGGGTATCATAGTAGCTCACTAGGTCTGGACAACTCTAGTAGTTTGGGGACATCAAGTGGTATGGTACCTGACAATTATTGGGTACCAACGTCGACAGTACCATCCCAAACCTGTAACACAACTGGTGTTGCAAACACATTCGGCGCCTAGAAAAGTAAACATGGAGACCAACAAAGAGAAGTTGCCAAAATTCCACAGAGATGGAAAAAAATATCCTCTTCAGCATTTCCACGTGTTAGACAATCTAGTCCACGAATGGAGTCGCTGACCAGGATGAATGGATGAGATAGTTTCTGGCAACCCTCTAAGGGGTAGCAATCGACTGGTACTCTAACTTAGACAAAACCAAAGTGAACACCTGGGAGTTATTAAAGAAAGAATTTGGAAAGGAGTTTAGGCTCTTGCGAGATGACAATGACATCATCTCAAAAATATATGGAACCAAACGTGGAAAATAGGAGACTATGTGGGCCTACAGCTGTCGACAGAAGGAGTTAGTCAGAAAAATGGATATCCAACTAGTGGATGGCCTGAAGAAAAGATGGTTCGTGGAGGGCTTGAAATCAAACCTATAGAGGAAAATGAAGATAGTGCCACCCACCTCATACGAAGATGCCTATAACCGGGTTATGGACTTAGAGAGTGAACATAAGACCTCCAAGAAGAAAAGAAGCAAGTCTTTTTCTGACGAAGATGACACTGTGGACGATGACAGTAGTAGTGATGGCGAGTCAAAGAAAAAAGTCATGGCACTCCAAAAGGACATGGAGAGAATGATGAAGGGGTTCAAGACCATGAAAGGGGGGTACCAGCAAGGGCGAAGATGATATGTGGTGTACGGACTGCAAGGAGAGCGGCCATATGAAGGGGTCATGTCCCAAAAATGCATTGTGTGATATTTTCTAGATCATGGGCCATTCCACCAAGGAATACCCATACAACATGAAAGTGAGGAATCAAAAAGTGATATTTACCCAAGAGAAACCATCTACATTGGGTGGGTAGGGAGGTAACCAACATGGTGGCGGAAGGGGCAGTAACAACAACTCCAACACCAACAGAAGGAGTCAAATACAATATGACTCCAAGGGTCGGCCGATGATCCAGTGCTGAGCTTGCAATCAATGGAGCCACTTTGCAAAGGACTGTGACAAGGGTGAAACTCCGCAAAAACTATGCCAGTGGTGTGGTCCTGGCAACCACAAGGATGCTAACTGCCTAAAATCTGGCATTAATTGGCTAGACATAGATGGAAGCATGAGTACGGTACTGACTGTCACCCGAGAGCAAGTAAAGAGAGCCACATATCCAGACCCTCGAATAGAAAAAACAACGGGCACGGGAGGCTAAGGAAGAAATAGAGAAGGCAATGAAGGCACAAAAAGAAACATGGGAGATGGCCATCACCTCAAGCCGAAGGGAGGTAGAACAAAACATTCTGAGACAACTGTTACAATTAGAAGTACCGGTGAAACTCCAGGACCTCCTGCACACCATGCCTCACTTGGGAATGACATTGTTGGGGAACTTGGCCATGCAACCAAATACCACACGTACGGACATCCATGGAGGGTCTGCAATTGACCTGATGATACTTGCTGCAAACAATGGGAGGTACCCGACAGTCGTTGAGATGGGCATCCTTGGCACCACTCTCATAGACACCATTGTAGATGGTGGGTCTAGAATAAATGTACTTCCAAAGGAGACATGGAAAAAGTTGGGGAAACCCACGCTATGGCCTCCAACCTTCAACTTGTTGGGAGCATACCAATATGACATCAAACCCATTGGAACCCTCATGGATCAACGTGCGATGATTGGGACACAACCCTTCGTACTTGACTTTGTGGTGATCCCACTAAAGAAAAAGGGGTACGAGGCTATTTTTGGATGAGGGTGGCTCACCACAGTGAAGGTAAACCACAACTAGAAGTAGAACACACTCACCATGGAGACAAGTGGGAGGAAGTATTTGATTGATCTCCACACGCAAATGGTGAGCAAGGAGTTAGCATATTCAGACTCAAAATCTGATTGAGAGCAATTGGGAGAAGACAAAGGGAAAACAAGAATGGAGCCCAATGATGAAGGGGTGTTGGAGTTGGAAGAATGTTGTGGGGATGATGGAGATTCAATGAATGGCCTCTTTCATTGGCAGATGGAAGATTACAAGTTCTTCCCACCATCTTGTAACATGCTAAGCATTAGGGAGAAGGAAGCCAGCCCCACACACCAGTTTACAAAGGATGAACCCATCAAATACCAGGAGGTAAAATCAAAGGGGAAAAACCTTGGTGATGATGTTTGTGTCAGTGATAGTTGGAACCCCGTGGCCTCAACCTTCAAATTCATTATTCTCCTTCTTCTTATGTATGGGCTAGCGATCGTGGTCCCTATAGAATTTATGGTTTCCAGCCTTTGGATCGTCATCAAAAATAGACCCAAGGACAAGGTTTGGGAAGTCGGCTACGACGGGGCCACCCAACTGTGGACTCTCGACGGACGGGAGATACACGAGGCCATTAGCAGTTCCAAATTGAAACCTCACCTAGAGGGGATGGACAAAGCACCCGAAAGGATGGACAGAGCCCCCGAGGGGATGGAAGGGGACTGAGAAACCAGAGATGCCGGAGGGATGACAAGAGAGGCACCCGAAAGGTAATTAGATTAGGCGAATAATAATTTAAAAAAATAAATAAATAAAAAATTAAAAAAAATTAAAAAAAGTTTTTAAAAAAAAAAGTAAAGTGTCCGTACGGTACCGTACAGCCTGATACCGTACGGGAACGTACGACCGTATGGAAGAAAAAATGAAAGGAAAAAGGAGGACCGTACGGTCGGCTGCCATATGGGTACGGTCACATTAGAGTTGAAGCAAAAAATATTATAAAGGCCGCACGACCATATAAGATGGAGACCAGATTAATTTAATGGGTCATATGAACATACCCAACACACGGAGTAAGAACCGTACAGCAGTACGAACAGGACAAAGAGGATCCAAACATAGCGCAGCAACATTGGGCATAAAAGTGTCATATGGCTATGAGACAACCAACCATTCCATGCGAGCCGTACGATTTTGAACGCCAGTGGGAGAAAACAAACATGGAAAGATAGTTGTATGATAGTACGACACTCGAAGGAAAATAAAGGGACATACCCATACAGAGAGTAAGGCGTGGAGAAAAACAAGGAGCCCAACATTATTTTGCATTCTACACCTCTAGCCACAAGGTGAAAATTAGACTGATCTATACAGGTCATACAGATGTGTTGAGCGGGAAAACTCAAATTCTGTAAAGCCAAGAGGAAACATTTGAAGACCATTGTATGTCATACGAAGCAAAGAAGAGGAAGTAAGTGAATTATAGTGCCTCTAGGTAGTTAATGAATCGAAGGTAGTTATTTAATTTGTATAAGGGCAACAAGGAAAATTGTTAGTGCATAAGGGCAAAGAAAAATGACAAATAAAGAATAGGAAATAGCATATGGCACCAAAGGGAAGGACATTTGCACAGGTACCATAACACAGTTGGCAGAGGAGAGAGGCAAGAAAATGGTGTGTGCAATGGACTTCTATGTGGGTTTGAAGGTGCTAAATTGGTCTTGGCTGCCCCTCGAACCCGCCTGGGGCGCTACCTCAGGACCCCGCGGGGGTGTTGGCCCTTGACCCTGCTGGGGCTGTTGCCCCCAGATCCCCATTTTATTTTTGAGGCACACTACAACCTAGAGTTTGGGGTACGAGCGTCGTCAGGGTAAGTGTTGGGTTTGTTCTGCGTGGTGAGAAAGCAGTGTGAAGCTAAGCATTGGAGGGGAAGCCATAAGTCGCCGAGGGAAATGGATGTGGAGGCTGTAAATGCATAGAGTTGAGAAGATGATACCCAGAGATGCTATAGGCATTGATTGTCCACGCGCTAGTGGTGGCGAGAGCGGTAGCAGGGTACTACACTTTTAGGAGTATGTCTTGACTGGACATGAGGCTACCGTGGTGGAGGTACAGAGAGCTCGGGAGGAGCTGACCACCAAGTTGGAGGTAGTAGAGCAAGACTTGGCTTAGTGTACCCAGTAGTTGGGTGTGGAGAAGGCAGCATGGCTATAGAGGACAGATTGGCGATGGAGGTACTATTATTTGAGCAGCAAATTTGCAGCACCTGGTAGAAGCTGAGACTGAGTAGCATATTTTGATTCTTGTATGGTGTGGTTCATCATTCCTATCTTGTCCTGTCCCGAACATTTTGTTGTCGTCCGGAGATGACTTTTCTTTAGGGGGGATGATGTTAGCCGTAAATTTTACATTATGCTATGTTAGTTATATTATGTGTAGCTAACGATACTTAGTTACTACAGCTGGACAGTTGGGACTTAGTGGTGATGTTCGATCACACCCCTTCGGGTCTATATAAGCAATGTACTTTTTCTTAGGAGAGATAATATAGGAGAGAGACTATTGTAAATGTACTAAAGTTATGAATGATTAATAAAGATTATGGTATTCTCTGATCTATCTTATGTATTTGTATTTCTGTACAACGTCTATGCATCAGTAAACTAAGTTACTCCGACGGGTAAACACATGCTTTCAAAAATATGAAGAAGCTCTACAGAAACCCAGATATATATTTTTAGAAGCTACAAATACAAATATTATTCCTGCACATTTTACAATTTTATGCTGAAAGCGAAACTAGAGCATTACTTTCCTAAAGGAGATTGTGAGGTCTAGTCCAACCAGGGCGCAAACTATATTTCATTATTTCCAACCTCTTCCCCTCTACTATTTTTATTTATATATGTCCTTCCCATAAACAAACCTTTGCAATTTTAAAAAATATGGTTAAATTTATGAACTCAGCCACACTTCAAATCGCAGCAATGACAGACGTATCTCAAAAAGATGGAAAACCATGCGTAGCACATTTTTACCATATTCCCAACATTCACTCTCTTTATTTTCTCATTGAAAATAAGATTGATGCTTCCAAATACCTCATGTCCGTTCAGGTGATGTAAAGAGTGAGGTCTCTTTGAATTCAAGTTTTGTGGTAGTAACACAATTGAGCTTGGCCAGTAGGATTACATTTCAAAAGAAAAGAGACAAACTTGTCCCTATTGGGTGTCCTGTCGAATGCCATGATCTGATTGTTGAAGATTGACGAAGGCCATCGTACGGTGGAGGACCGTACGGCAAAGGCCACCGTAAGGTGGAGGATGACGTTTCAAGACCACCATACGGTGGAAATAGTATCATCATGCGGTGAAGAGGGAGGAGGCATGTACGGTAGAAATGAACCGTACGGAAGGTGAACCGTACGGCAAAGACACCGTGCGGTGAGGAGAAGGTGCCTGCGCGACTGCCAGAGGATGTGTCTCACGGTACGGACAGACCACCGTACGATGGAGGCAATCTCACCGTACAACGAAGGGAGAAGTTACCTGACAAAGGTAAACATGCCGAAGGGAGAAGTTACCCGATGAAGGTAAATGTGCCGAAGGGAGAAGTTACCCGACGGAGGCAAATGTGCCGAAGGAGGAAGTTACCCGACGGAGGTAAATGTGCCGAAGGGAGAAGTTACCCGACGGAGGTAAATATGCCGAAGGGAGAAGTTACCCAACGGAGGCAAACGTGCCGAAGGAAGAAGTTACCGTAAGCAAGACTCGGTGGAGGCAAAAGTGCTGAAGTGAGTAATCACCGTCTGTGACAGACGGTTGGTAGACAATTATTTTGCCGGTAACCGTTCTTGTACCAAATTCTGTAACAAATTGTAGTGTGCATAAATGGCTGCAAGATTCATGAAGAATTGTATGGTCGTAATATCAGGTTGATTGTAACACAATCTAAGCCTGTGAGACTGTACGAAAAACCAGAGATTTTGTATGTAACTGTTTACTGTAATACAAAGTTGCTCGGGGGTTTTTCGGTGGTGGGTTTTTTCCCGTAAGGGTTTCCCACGTAAATCTTTGTCTCATGTGTTTTATCTTGTGTGTGGCTTTATT
>MU224172.1:893178-908937 GCA_018584345.1 Thuja plicata
GTTTGATGATGGATGAAATGTTGTGTCATGGTAAACTCTTGAATGCATTTAGAGTTTTTTGGCATGATATTGTTATGTTCATATGGAGCATGTTATCTCTTTGGATGAGATGTTTTAGATCATGATTTTCATGCTTATGTTCCTGATTCTGCAATTGGAACTTTTGACATTGGTCTTGGTTAAGTTTTTTGTGTTTTGAGTACATTGATCATTTGCTTGGTACTTCATGATATTGTGGCTTTGCATTTGGAGTTTGGCATGGGTTGATCAGTTATAGGTGCTCATGGATACATGGAAACAAAAATGGTGTGCATACTTGGTGATGGTTTCTGTTATTCGTGCTGAGTAACTTTGTCCTTCGTCAAGTGGGAGATTGTTGAAGATTGACGAAGGCCACCGTACGGTGGAGGACCATACGGAAAAGGCCACCGTACGGTGGAGGATGACGGTTCAAGACCACCATATGGTCGAAATAATATCATCGTGCGGTGAAGAGGGAGGAGGCATGTACGGTAGAAATGAACCGTACGGAAGGTGAACCGTACAGCAGAGACACCGTGCGGTGAGGAGAAGGTGCCTGCACGACCGCCAGAGGATGTGTCTCACGGTACAGACAGACCACCGTATGATGGAGGCAATCTCACCGTACAGCGAAGGGAGAAGTTACCCGACGAAGGTAAACATGTCGAAGGGAGAAGTTACCCGACGGAGGTAAACATGCCGAAGGGAGAAGTTATCCGACGGAGGTAAATGTGCCGAAGGGAGAAGTTACCCGACAGAGGTAAACATGCCGAAGGGAGAAGTTACCCGACGGAGGCAAACGTGCCGAAGGAAGAAGTTACCTGACGGAGGTAAATGTGCCGAAGGGAGAATTTACCCGACGGAGGTAAACGTGTCGAAGGGAGAAGTTACCGTAAGCAAGACTCGGCGAAGGAAAAAGTGCTAAAGTGAGTAATCACCGTGTGTGACAGACGGTTGGTAGACAACTATTTTGCCGGTAACCATTTTTGTACCGAATTCTGTAACAAATTGTAGTGTGCATAAATGGCTGAAAGATTCATGAAGAATTGTATGGTCATAATATCAGGTTGATTGTAACACAATCTGAGCCTGTGAGACTGTACGAAAAACCAGAGATTTTGTATGTAACTGTTTACTGTAATACAAAGTTGCTCGGGGGTTTTTCGGTGGTGGGTTTTTTCCCATAAGGGTTTCCCACGTAAATCTTTGTCTCATGTGTTTTATCTTGTGTGTGGCTTTATTTTCTCTGTTCTTATTTTTCCTATGCACCTCAGTAGATTTGATCAATTTCCCCTGTAAATTGACATTTGGAAGGTGTTTCCGCGAGTAGCTTTCCTAACACTGATTCCCTACAAAGATGCGATCTTGAGTTTTTAGAAATTCATTCGTCATTTCAAAAGAACACACCACCACTGGTGTTTTCGTGCTAAGGCACAGTGTTAGTAGAGGACCTTATCGCTGAGAAAGGGAGAACATAATTTTGTAAGACTTTTTTCTCATCTGAAATAGGTTTCTCACAATAGGCCAAGTATGAATGTAAAATATGGAAAT
Source organism: Thuja plicata (assembly GCA_018584345.1). Lineage (NCBI taxonomy): Eukaryota > Viridiplantae > Streptophyta > Pinopsida > Cupressales > Cupressaceae > Thuja > Thuja plicata. The sequence goes on from MU224172.1 coordinate 894,751, forward strand.
TTAGGCAAGATTGGTAAAGTCCATTTCCAATAATACCTTCTCTTGAAGTTTCCATGGAATTCTTGCAAACTGTGGAACCCTAGACCAGGCACATGAAATGAAATGCAAAATGCCACGTTTCCAATTTCTAGCACTCTTTTTTTTTTATTTGTCACCCAAAAAAAAATCACCGAGAAAAAAACCAAAAGCAATGAAAAAAAGAAGCAAAAAGAAAAAAAAATGTAGTTTAACAGAAAAATTAGCACAAACCATAGGATAAATCGAAGTTCTTGCGATTCCTGAGAACTCCGTTAATATGAAAAGGCATGCAAAAATATTAGTCTCTTGCCTTAATCGAAGGGACTAAAAGAGTTGTGCGGATTAATATGTTATTAAGTACATATTATCATGTACGAAGGAGATTTCCTACCTAATATGACTGAAGATGAATATTGACAATTAGTGCAAAGAGCATTGAAGACGTTGTCACCATAGAATCCAGTATTAACAACGATTGGAAATGACAAATTTAGAATTATCAAAACACATCATTAGTCATTAGAAAGCTCTGATTAAGATAATGCTTATATTGACTTTGTTAACAAAGAACAAGAGAAGATATGTTTAATAAAACAACTATAATAAGTCTTTGTTGTTTAATATCCAAGTCAATAAATTTATAAATATGACTAAAGGTTAGTGCATGTAAGAATGTGCAAAATTAATTAAGGAGTGACTTCACAAATATACCCTTCAGAATTTCAAGTCTCAAAAGACCCTTTGGTCTAGCAGTGAAAATTGAGCAAATATGAACATAAGAAAATTAATACCCTAATAATAACATCAACATAAGATTTCATAATATTACAATCCCCCGTTGAAATACAATTTTAAGTGAAAATGTCTTAAACAATTTTGAATAAATATGTTATAAGGTTGGAGAATACCTCTGCAATCCCTCTCTAAATCTAAAATCAACAAATATTGATAAAACTATTTGCGTATTTATTGAATATAAATATTTCAATAAGTTGGAAAATTGAAAAACATTTAATATGATCTTACAGAAGAAAAATAAGGTCATTGTAAGTTTATATTTGTTTAGATGATAGATCTAATTTCACATTAGATTTTCGAGTAGAATCTACCTATCAATGTGATTTACCATAAACAAACTTAAAAAATCAAACATTAAAATATATTTATCATATAATGAAAATAAATATAATTAAAAATATATGCAAGCTATACATATTGTTATATTACAAGTATTGAACTTGATTTATTAAGAAATCACATTTAAATAGATTTGTGGGAACCTTCCACTCATATATATAGTATCCATAAACCACCCCAACCAAGTTCCTAATGGGTTTGATGATTCATCCAATACAACGAAGTTGAATGCACTTCCACCCTTTCCCAACATTTGGACAAACATCAATAGTTACATAGCTCAAGAAAATTGGAACCACACTACATTGAAAAATAGTTGTACATTTACCTATAAAAGCTTCCTTCCAGTTATCAGAACATAGATGTCCTTGGTGCTTGATAAGACTAAGAAGAAGAGATAATGTTTTTATAGTTTAGACAAATTAAAGTATTCAGCCCACCAAGAAAGAATAGAGACATGAAAAGAAAACATCCATTTCAATAAAAGTACATCTACATACCATGTTAGGAAGGATTCCATCAAAATATGTAGAAATACATGAAAGAAAACCTACAGAGGCTGGGAAATTTTATTTGGCTTAGGTGGATTAGGATGTGTTTAAATTTTTTTGAGTTTGGTCAAGTGTAAAATTTTCCCTTCTAAAAATAAATCGCTATTTACCATATTTTCAAGTGCATGAGATGAAAGGTAGTTTGGTAGAACTTTTAACTTGTTTACGAAGAATTTATTGAGAAGCATGCTAGAAGTTCTCAAGGAATTTGATTAGCTTTGTTTACTAGTCATGACATCATTGAATTGTGATTGTTGGGCACAATATTTAAAGAGGTGGTCTGGGGAACAAAAATTGAAGTAAAATTGAGCAAATTAATCACACATGAAGTCTGTCAAAGTAGTCAGGCACAAATGACTTGTGTTTGCATCATTGGAAGGTAATGTTTAATCATTCATGCTCGCATGGGAATTGTGATTTGTAAGGTCAAAGAAAGTATGGAGATACACGTTCCATGCTAAAACTTAGAAAAATCAGTTTTTAAAATTAAAAACTTGATACATACATTACAAATTTCAAATTACATGGATCATATACATTACATACTCTTCCATGTAGTTTACCCTCAAAGGTAAATGGCATGCATACTATTAGACTATTTCTAATGTTAAAATGTTGACATATACAATAAAAATTATATCTAAAGTTAAAACTTCTGAGGACAATATTTACATCACAAACTCTTTCACATAGTTTCCCCCAAACCAAAGTATGAGCCAAATAAATTATTGATACTATGAAACTATTTTTATAGTTAAAATTTGGCATATAACCTTACAATATACATGGATGACATTTACATTACAAACTCTCACAATTTTAAGTTAAGTGAAGCATATAGTCTTCTCTAGATACAGAAGCTAATAAAGAGACTATGGTGAGAACTTACAAGGATGTAGAGTTTCTTGGAGCTTCTGCTTTGTGAAATCAATCATCAAGCCAATCTAATGTAAATTATAGTTTTGTGATTTAAACTCAAAGATCATTAGGCGTTAACTTACAACCACTGTTGCCTCATCTTCTCATCACAGGAAACATGTTTTAGAGAGCTCATTTCACAAAGATTTCTAGGAAGGTAGCCTCGTCAAACAAGAATACTCTCTTATGTCAAATCTTTCATTAGGCATCAACTTACAACCACTGGTGCCCAATATTCTCATCACAGTTGAAATGTTTCGGAGAGATCAGTTCACAAACACTTCTAGGAAGGCAAAATTATCAAACAAGAACACTCTCTTATGTCAAACTCTTTCAATAACTTGAGTTGACCTATTTCCTCAAGAAGTTCTATCAAGCCCTATCAAGCCCTACATAGTGAAATGTCTAAAAATTCCATCTTCCCAAGTTTTCCAATTGATCTCAGAAGCTCTTTCAGGGGTGGTAATTCTTATAATCTTAACATTCTTAGAGAGCTCGTAATTCTGAAATCATAAGGTAACTTTTCAACCAAATGGAAATTAGTAATGATACATATCTAAGAAGAGGGCATATGATAGATGTCTGGGGAACATTCCTTCAAATAATTGCAGTTGTCAAGGTTAAACTCTTGTAGATTGGTGTTGCTAAATGAGGAAAAAATTTCCCAATAAAGAAATGTCCCAAAAGTTTCCCCAATTTTACAAAGGATCGTTTGATCTGAGAACTACAAAGGCAATTTGGGTAACGAAAACCAAACTCGAACTAGATTCAAATGGGCTTGAGAAGCTTGGAAATGTGGTTACTATGGATACAAAAGCAATAGACTCTTTCCAGTAAAGTAAAAATCCCTTTTCAAAACATTTTCTCTTGCGTCAATAGAATAAAAAATAATATGACCAAATAATTTGAAGAGAAACTGATAATACAAAATGTTATACCATTGAAAATGTATACGCTTAAGGTTACCTCCCCAAACCTGGACAAAAAATTGCGTGCGTCTGCTTATCCTTTTTCTTGGTGTCAAGAGGGGGATAAACCACATCTAGCTTTGGATCAGGGCTCCAAAATTTTGTAGGACACGCAATCTTTCCACTGAGATGCTCGTGCAAGCCATTTTCCCTATGCCCACGATTCCCAGTCATAGCTCTAGTCTATTTTGCAAGATCTGTCATTTTCGTAGTCTTTCCCTCAAGTTCCCCATTATTTCAAAGATGAGTCCACTTCTTATTTGAACCCAATGGGATCAAATTAAGATTTAATCAATGAAAACATTAGAAAATTTACCAATTGCCCTGTTTTCTACAGCCATCTTCACCGTTGTCGGTTGAAATATCATCTAGGCCACTTTCTCATTCCTCGGGACGTTGGGGGATACTCTGTCCTCTTTGGAGTAGACCACTTTAGAGAATGGAGAATATTGATTCATTTTCCCAAATATGCACGATATAGCAAACTCTACAATCAAATTTTCCAGATCTGAGTCATTTTTAAGTTTAAGGGTTATCGAACGCTTCAACATCTTCTCCATAGAAAATGTGAGTTGTAAAATAGATCCCTAGAATCCCAATGAAACCCTTGCTACTTTGATATCCTCGTCGTTCCCTGTAAAATAAATGATATTTTCATATGCCTTTTCTGAAGGCGCAGGAAGAACAATGCTAATGCCCACCCCATACCGTATGATCTCACTACCTTATGATCTCAGAAACTGCATGCTCCCATGAGTCGCCATGCAAACTTACTAGTCCAATTACAATTCCTTCTGTAATCACCTAACAAGAGAGAAATTCCAATAACATGTCTAACACTACATCTCCAGCCTCTACAATTGTTTTCTCGAAAAATATCCTAAACTGCTCTGAAGTAGGGGCAAGAGTTTCATATCTTGTACGGGACAACGCGAATGGAGCCTTGTCCAACCATTTACCCACTAAAAGAGATGTATGGTATCGTGTTGACCTTAAATTCTACAAGAATTTGCAATAGCCCCTGGCTATCATGGACATGCCTTTGGTAGTTGCCTACCATCATCACGCTCACTGTACAAAAAAATCACTTGTTATCAAACCCTATCAAAAGGAATTTGATGCATATTTTGTGAGCTTCTTTTTATGTCGCTTCAAAATAGAAATAAATAGTAAGATAAATAAAATTAAATGAATAAGAAAAAGTTAAGATGATAATAGGTTTTCATCTTAAAAATTTACACACGCGTATAAAATTCTTTGTTTCCATAACATACATACACACACACACAAACATATATATATATATATATATATCAACACTATGCAAGGTGTTCAATGTTATTGATATACTTAGTGTAGTAGTGCACAAATTTTCTCGAGCTCATATTTTAGCTAAATATATTTAACCTTCAACTGACATTTTTTGGGCTTGATGTAAAAATATTTGTTTGTTTATTGGTTATGCTTATTCTAATGTGATATAGTTTATAGGCAAAAAAAAAAAAAAAAAGACAGAGTGGGTAGAGAATTCTAATTTTTTTCATTCATTTAGAGCTTAAATGCTGTTAGAATATTTTACAACATGTATAGGCTTCACTATAAGGCCAGCTAGTGATAAGTAAATTGTGATTTCAATTTCAATCAATTTAAATTGAACAAAAGCTCATTTTTTCAATTTTGTGTTGGGATTATTTATCAGGTTTTAATTAGCTAATGTAACAATCATATTGGTGCTTGATTATTTTGAATTGTACTATTAGTTAAAACTTAAATAAATAGTTGTATTAATTGTATAAAAAAAGTAAATTAAAAGACAAGCTATCTTTTTTTAGTGGCAATTATTGTTAAGAGGGCAACTCCCAAAATAGATACCTTGTTTGTTACAAAGGGTGCAACAAAGAACAACATCAAAACGCAATATGAAAAATTCATATATTATGAGAAAAAAATACTATGTTAAAATGATAATTTGTTGTGATGTAGATGACCTCTATGTCCAAAAAAATAAAATAAAATAAAACTAACAAACAAAAACACTAACTCTGTCTACTATTTCCCCCCTTTTTTTTTTATAGAGACTTAAGAAACATATGATTTTTTCTTGTTGGAAAGTTTTTCCTGTGTCCAACCATGCAATCTTCTTTGTTTGCCAAACGAAATCTACTTGAATATCAACCATGGTAAAAAAATCTTTCAGAATTAGAATTTCAGAATAAGAAGCTAAAAAATATAGATGATTGAGGCCAACATCCCTCAAGGACACCCCTATGATTTCTGAAGAAGTCTTGGTTTTTTGGAATCCCAAAGCAGGGTCCTTGAGTCCAAATTTTGAAGAATGTCAGGAGGAGTGGAAATAGTTTTTGAGCAATACAACAAAGGGGACTCAAGAGAGCATGTGATCATCTGGTAAGAGATCATGCAATGATGGTCTTCAGCAAAAATCTACCACGTGGGCGTGGAATGAGAACTCTAGTTTTCATAGATCGAGCTATTTAATTTTGGGCTTCCAGGAGTGATGTTGTCTTGAATCACCATTTTTGTACATGAAGGAAACCTTTACATAATCTGTCTATTGCGTCTCAAATATCTTGCCTATCTTTATAGAGACCTCAGATGAGATACCTATGGAAAGATTCATCTCCACACATATTCAAGAATATGTGCAACTTACATAATATATTATCTCTTAAAGTGTACATAAATATTTTCCCAAACCATTGTGAATGCTCTGCAAATAATCCAGTTCCTGAAATCGAATTTGAAGGTACGGTAAACAGAGCCAAAGATGTGTAAAATTTTGTATGAGGATCGAATTAGGGATACCGTGCCTTAAAGAATAAGAAACCGCCATAGAACACCCACATTCCATTCTTTAGCACTTTGTTCTTATCTTTATGGATTCGAACTTTAGGATGAAGAAACCCCTTGAAAATTACAAACACTACTGCGACTACATAGGGCCTTTACAAAGAAAATATTATTGCCTTCACTGCGTCTGAACCAGGGACAAGACTAAAGCCAACAATCCCTACACCATTACCATTGATATCTCCATCCACAAAAGCAGAGCACGAGGGAAAAAGACACTTTAATCAGTGATTGCCGAAGGAGATTGAAGAAGCAAAATGGGCGAAATTGTAGAGCAGTAAAAGATTCAAGGCATTTAATTTTAATAGTAATTAAGGGAAAATGATGTTATGAATTATTTTCTTGGTTTCTTATAAATAATAGTCTTCATCTAATGATTAGGTCAAAATATAAAATAACAAAAAAAAATTATAGTCCAATCCTAATTATTGCAATTTTGATTTAATGTATGTCAATTAATTATATTTTACAAGAATGTATTGTTAACACATGTACCTAAAAAATTAATTGACAACGTTTTTTAAGTGTTGTAACCATTAAGGTGGTGTCTAAGAATATTCTTTAGGTGTTTATCAATTCAATTGGTAAATATGTTTTCAAACAGTGAACCATTTTTGGTGGTTTAGATATTAATATTAAATGGTGGAAAGAGAAACATGGGATCTTAGTTGATAACTGATTAGACAAAGTTAGAAGATAGAACAACTAAAGAAGTTAAATGCATAACAAGTAAAGAAGTTAGGTTCAAAATATTAAATTATTGTTAATATTCAATAATGTAATACCCAGGCTTTTTTTAAAAATGCATTGGAATGATAGAAACAAGATTCTCTAATAATTTATAGGAAATAATCACTCAGGGTTGTCCTTATTTAAATTATTAAAGGTGTTCAAAATTAAAGTCCTTTTATAGACAAAATTTTGGCCAATATTTTTATTGTTTGAAAGGATTGGATCAATAAAGAATAAGCGAGATATGAGTTAGGAGAGCTAGAATGTGTGTGTAATCTTTTTTGAGAGTTGGATTTAATAGAATAGAAGTCAGAGTAAACCTAGCAGCAAGCTAAATTAAATTAAGATTAGAAGAATATAATGATAAAATAAAAAACTGAAAATGACTTTAAATATCTAAGATTAATAGAACAAGTAGAAACTTAAAATCATTTAAACTTCTCTCTCTGTGTGTACATTGTACACACACATGTATACATCTATGTATATGTATGTATACATACATGTAGAGACACATGTATATATGTATACACATATACACATATATAGATATTATATATACATACACATACACATACATGCATGTATGTATGTATATACGTATATACATATGAAGTTTATAAATAATAATGTGTTATTCTTAATATGTTATTTTTTTATCATAACTCTAATAGAGAGAAGTTTTTATATCATTGTTTAAATCGAATAAGAGTTGATAAATTTGGCCTTTGAGTGATTGGTGAAATTAAATGATTCATAAAGGAACTACTCAATATCAACACTTATTGAATCTAAAGACATAAATAATCTTAAAAATTAAAATTGAAAGTATTTTCTACACTTTAATAGAATAGATACCTCAATCAAACTTCCATTGTAAAAAAACTGTGATAACTGTTTTTAATGAAGTGAAAAAAGAAAATCCATTGCTTTAATGAAAATGATCTAGGGATAATTTTCTTATTTCTATAAAAAAAAGAAGATGAAATATTCAACAACCATTTCCTTAGTAATGTATGGTCACCTAAATTCCTTCAACCACCATTTTTAAATATTCTTAAAAAGCAGAGCAACATTGGCTGCAAGTTTATGTGAACATAAAGATACAAAATGACATTGATACAATTGAACTCTTTCCAAATTCATGTCACATTGGCTGCAAGTTTATGTGAACATAAAGATAAAAAATGACATTGATACAATTGAACTCTTTCCAAATTCATGTCACTCTTATTTAATACCTAAGAAAATTAAATTAGCAACAGTAATATTTAATTTGAAAATAAAATTATCAAACTAATAATATTTAATGTCAAAATTGGATTCTATTTTATTCACAATTGTAAACATGATTACATCTAGAAACGACATTAGAAACAACATTCTCTTGATAGCATAGATTTTGAATTGAAATAAATAATATTTAATGGCCAAAATACTGGTGACTTAGATGAATATTCAATGTTAAACTAAATTAGGCGATGTTGGCAAAAATTGCCGTTGGAAGAATAAATGTGTTAACAACTTAAAAAAGAACCAAAATTAAAGAGCCTCTTAAAGTTTTTTTAAGATGGGGGACGTTTATTGGAATCACTTGGTCACAACAGCTATTATTTGAACACCCAATTCTGAGCAAAAATAGTTCGTCACCTTAACTGCCTTTGCATGCCTAGAAAATTCTGAGAATGGTAAGCAACCTCAATCAGCTTTTGCATTTTCTGTGGTCACAGTAAAATCTGAAAGCCATAGACATAGAAATGGCATGTGAGGGCTTCATGCTTTTCCATTTTATTGTGCATAGAAGAAAGAAAGGACTCCCAAAGTGGCCTCTTGTGGGCACGGTACCGTCCCTAGTCCTTCACTTCATTGATTTCCACGACTGTAGTACACAAGTCTTACAAGGCTGCGGAAGAACGTTTCATTCCGATGGGTTGGCCATGAGCTGCATGACTAGCGTGACAACAATGAAGCGCGAATTTAACAATTATCCAAAGGGTTGCTATTATCCTGGCTGAGATTCGGTCCGTCTTGGTGAAAAGATCCTTGCCTAGTAAAACGGTTCAAGGATCGAGCATTGGTTTGAGGTGAACAGTAAATGAGCAGCACGGGAAGTAGAGAGGAATACATGGAAACAAATGTGCATAGTAGTACATCAAAATATATATATATATTGTGATGGGAAAAGGCTGAAAGGTATAACGATACATGAACACACAGACACATATGGGATGGGAAGAATGGAGACATATGCGGGAAGGACTGCATGGAATTTAGGCCCGAGAGGTGGTTAGACTAAAGTGTGAACTTTGTGACCAAATTGGCCTATAAATACCGAGGAATTAATGGCAGACCAACGATTTTTTTGGGAAGCACATTGCTTACTACTAAATGAAATTGAGTACAGCGAATAACATTTTGAAATTTGGTATGAAGATGGTGACAGGACATGTTGTGAAGCCCAAGTTTGGCTCTTAGTCTCTACATGAGAGATGGGATGTTGGTCACATTGCAGCCAAGGGATCCCCTTGGATTGTAAAATTTCACTAGAGAAAACTATTTTTCGTGGTCTTGATGGCCCAGTTCCATTCACTTCCATACAACACAAATAATATCTTTTATCATTGTGTAGGGTTTATTGTTTAGTTTCTCGAATATTCTATATTTGTATAGTCTTTTGTTTGCATCAACATTTTGGATAACATCTATTATGAGAAGAAAATTTTGTTCCCTTTTTATATTTGGTCTTCTCTGAAAGCTAGTTTCAAAAGACATAGAAAGAATCCTGTCAAAAATCCTATCTTGCATGAGGGTTTGTTGGTCCTTATTGTTGACCATTACAAAGCCTTGTCGACCCCTTCAAACCCTATCATGGGTTCTAAGGAGGATGAGACCACGGTGGGGGAATCAGATATTGAGTCTGAAGAGGTTGAGAAAATAGAGTATGAAGAGAACGAAGAAGAACCTATGTCAGAAATAAAAAAGATCCTAGAGAGCAAGGTAAAATATGGGTAAAAAAGGGAACGGTAGGGGACAGAGTAATCTTTAAGAACCCCNCCCCCCCCCCCCCCCCCCCCTTCAAAAAAGGTGTAAAAAACTGGCGAAATTTAGAAAATTACAGAGGAAATGATTAATTTTATTGGCGAAATTTTTTGTTTTCAAAGTAAAAAAAATAATCTCATTTGGCGAATAAAAAACAATATGAATAGTATAAAAATATATATTGGCGAATAGAAAAGAGTATTTAGAGTATTAAAAAAATATATTGGAGAATAAAAAACAGTATTTATAGTATTAAAATTATATATTGGCGAATAAAAAACAGTATTAATAGTATTAAAATTATATAATGGCGAATGAAAAACAGTATTGATAGTATAAAAAATATATAATGGCGAATGAAAAATAGTATTTATAGTATTAAAATTATATATTGGCGAATAGAAAATAGTATTGATAGTATTAAAATTATATAATGGCGAATGAAAAACAGTATTGATAGTATAAAAAATATATAATGGCAAATGAAAAATATTATTTTTTAATAAAAAATATATATTGGCGAATAAAATACAGTATTTATAGTATTACAATTATATATTGGCGAATAAAATACAATATTTATAGTATTAAAATTATAGAATGGCAAATAAAATATAGTATTTATAGTATTAAAATTATATATTAGCGAATAAAAAATAGTGTTTATAGTATTTGCGTAGCTTCGGCAAGCTAAAAGGAGGGTCAATGCTGACAGTTACGAAGATACGTAATGGTCAGGTTGACGACATACGTGACTTCGGTGGTTATGTTGGCAGTTTGGAGTTGAAGGCCATGAAGATATGCAAAGGACAGGTTGACATTGTGTGTAACTTTGAAAGTTATGATCGCAGGTAGGATATGTGGGTTTCGAGGCCACGCTGGCAGTCTACGTAACTTCACCGCGAAGTTACAGTGACAGTGAACACTGAAGTGCAATTAAAGAGACTTATCGATGCTAAGATTTTGATTAGACATTAAAAAGGATAATTTGTACGAGATATGAGGTTTGAATCGTAAACAATGAATGAAATATTTTAATGAACATTCATTATTTTTCTTTTCGGAGTGAAGTCACCTTACGCGAAACATTCCTTCAAAATTTATTGCGGTTGCCAAGTTGTCACTTGTCAGTTCAAAATTTAAAATCGCAGCTAGGATGTGGTGGTTCGGAGGACACGCTCGCAGTCTAATAACTTGAGCAATACATAATAATCTAGCCAAAGATTTTGATTAGACATTAAAATAATAAAAAGTATAATTTTACGGGATATGAGCTTATATGATTCATCAACATTCATTATTTTTCTTTTTGACTTTGGAGCAAAGTTACGTGGGATGCATTTTTTGTTTATCGATATTCATTAATTTCCTTTTTCGAGGCAAGCCACCTTATGTGAAACATTCCTTCAAAATTTATTGTGGCTGGGAACTTGGTGATTATTTTCTTTATATACTCCTCGGTAGTGAAATTGAAGAACACAAGGCGCTTTATAAATTTCTAAATTTGGAATCTTGGATGAGAGAATGGGTCTTCCAGTAGCTGAGGGATCATCAAATGAGAACCCAGAACCTGTTATCCAACCAAATTTGGATATGGAGGAGGAGATTCAGCAGGATGTCCTCAGTCATCTTATGTCTGCAGCATGGGATCATGCTACCAGTTATGCTGGATACCAAAGCGACATGTTTAAACTCAAAGTAGAACATGACAAGGCGGAGATGCGTGCCATTTATGATGATCATGGCTTCGACCAGGATGGGTTCCAGGAGGAGATGATCCGGTTATTTGTTGGTCTGCGCATCGACTGATCTTTTTTTCTTTGTGGATAGTTTATAGTATTATACTATAACATATTAACAAATTACTATTAGTCTATTAGTATTAGGATATGTAGGAGTCGACTGTCAGACTAGGATTTTGTAATTTCCTCTGAAAGTTAAATGGATCTTTGGAAAAAATTTGTTACTTGTAATCTGTAAATACAAAACTTGAATGTACTTTTCATTTTTGTTTTGGAAACGGTTGGAAGCTTGTCGCTTCTCCTTCTAGGGAAACCACAACCATTCAGAACTTCAGTCACTCAGTGAATCTCAATCAATGATTAAGTTACCAGTATTATGTATACCTAATACCAGTTTTTAAATTTAATAGTAATACTGTATACAATGTACATACGAGAACTAGAAGACTCTTTTTCAAATAGTGTTACTGTTTCTAGTTTTACACATTATTTGCTAATACTTAAAATTTCAATACTAAATAGTCAATACAGTAACATGTTACGTGAATCATGAAATTGAACAATAGTTTTATAAATTGAAAAATATGTAAATTGTACTTATTAATTAACTTGAACTTTGAAGTATCTGTGAGTGTGAACTATGATTCTATATAAAAATTTAAATACATATTAATTGATTCAGAATGCTAAATCATGAAATTACGCCAGGCTTTTTCAGAACTTCTCAACGGTTAATTTATAATGATGGTGATGGGTTCCAAAGTTACGCCTGTCTTTTTCGTAACTTCTCGGTTAATTTATTATGCTGGAGAAGGGTTCCAACATTACGTCTAGCTTTTTTGTAACTTCTCAATGGTTAATTTATTATGATGGTTATGGGTTCCGAAGTTATGCCTAGTTGTTTCGTAACTTCTCAACGGTTAAGTTTTTATGATGCTGGTGGGTTCCGAAGTTACGCCTGGCTTTTTCATAACTTCTCATTTAAATTATTATGATGGAGAAGGGTTCCGACGTTACGTCTGACTATTTCGTAACTTCTCAACGGTTAAGTTTTTATTACGGTTATGTGTTTCGAAGTTACACCTGGCTATTTCGTAACTTCGTAACTTCTTAACGGTTAAGTTTTTATGATGGGATTGGTGAATCAGTGATTGGTATAGGGACCTAGCCTCCTAGGGTAATTTCATTAAGATGCCAATTATTTTCTCTCAGATCACTGCCAAATCTATGCTGGAAGTGACAGACTGACAGTTGACAGTGACAACGGACACTTTTCTGAAAAAGGTAATTACTAATTTCATGCGTGTGCACTTGATGAGATTTTAATGTTTAATAGAGTAGGTATGAGGTCGCCTCACTGGCCTATTTATTAATTTTTTGTGAGTTGCTTATTAGTTATTAAAGAGGGTTCGGGTTCACACTTCAGAGCGCATCCATAATTTTCAGATTTAAAGTGCAACAGAGTTACAGAGAGTTGAACCTACAAGTGCAGAAAAGGAGCCTACTGCTTAGACTTTAGTATACATAAAGAATGGTAGAACAAGGATCTCCTGATGTTGGTGTAGTGCCGACAAAGAGTTTGCCTTCAAGAACAAAGAAGCCAAACATATACGCTGAAGTATGGATGAAACTGTTCCTTGGATCCTCAAATTTGTAATCAGCTAACGCTTATGAATGGACGGACCCTTATGCATTCTGCAGGGATGCTGTCTACCCAAACACAACTGGGTATGAGCTCTTCATGTATTTCTATAACAATAGATTGAGAGGCCCTCCTGTTTCAAACCCATGGGAAAGGAACTTGGGAAAGTTGATAGTACCTGAGGTATTTTTGGATGTAGACCTCATGAAAGCCCTAATTAAAGCATACAATCTAGTAACACAAGCTTTCCAAAAGCAGGACAAGTCTATACTCTGCATGTTAGACAGAGCAAATTTTAAAGGTTACTACATTGGAAGGGTTATGAAGAGGCATATTCCTAGACACAATAAAGAGGCAGGGTTGTTGCTGAAGAAGGTTGCAGAATTATTTGATATTGAGATTTTCTTTACCTATTTCCAGAATACCATCTATGGTCTACACAAAGTTATTGGAATAGATGGAGGTTTGACAGTGACTCCTAACATTTATGTCATGGCTACAGATGTTCAGGACCTGTACACCAACAAGGAGTTTGATTATGTGGGGCACATAATCAATGTAATGCACGCTGA
>MU224172.1:923507-937099 GCA_018584345.1 Thuja plicata
TAGTGAGGAACTCTCAAAAAGGATAATAAATTACCATATTCTGAGAAGTCTCTCATAGGACGCCCTCTAGACATAATATGAAAAACAACACTCATCTGAACGGTCTTTCCCAGGTTTGCTTCATTGGTTGCATGTTTAAACCCAACCTTGATTGGATTTTCACTACTACCAATTTCTGCCATTCTCTTGTTATGGTCTTCATATTCTATGGCATACTTAACATGAAGACATTCTTCCATTGATTTCCATCTCACTACTGATATTTCTTGTCTGTCTATGATCTATTTTTCATAAACCTTACCAATATGCTTTTCTATAGTGTCAAGCTTTAGCTACAACTTCTTCTCTCTTTTATTTTTCCAGGTACAAATCTTACACCTACATTATGTTGGTTGTTCATCATTGTTTAGGATTGGTTCAATGAAGGTCAGTACTTTGCTACCCAGTCAACCTTAAAATTTCTTGTCATTTCCCACTTCCACCCCATTTTTACTTCCCTTTTTCTTTTCTTCCTACCAACATCATTAATATTATTATCTTCATTGCTAGCATTTTCATCCAACTGGTTCTAGGTATCCCTTATAACATCTTCTATCATGCCACCATTGTTATCCTCATTTGAAGCATTTTGATTTTCATTTAACTCAATGACAATCCCAGCTTGTGGAAGTTGTGGTCGTGGTACTCGTGAGCTACTGTGAATGGATTTTGTACTTGGAATTGCAGAATTTGATGGAGCAGAAACATTGCCAAATCCAAAGAAATCCTTTATGGTAGTATCTTTAAGTTTTGGGCTCTTTGATTGCCTCCCAGGCCCTACACTTCCCTGAGGAGTCTTAGCCTACCCTTCACTGCCTTGACGATTAGGAGTCTTACCCTTGTCTAGCTTTCCAATCCCTTCACTACCCTGAGCATAGTGAGAATTCTGAGTCTCAAGTTCAACCTCCCTTGACATCTCAATCCCTTCAGCAGCCTGACGATACTTAGGATAGTCACCCTTATCCGACATCTTGACCTCTCAGTAGTCACTAGGAAATTAATAGCAATACTTTTACTGTGAAATGTGAACAAATAATTGCTTACCTTGGTCCAGCCTCCTTTGAATTCTTATTCTCTATAATGTTGAATCGTCTGTTTACTGTAATGCTAAATCATTTGTTTACTTAAAAACTAACAAATCTGATATTAATTTATATCAATCCATGATTCAAATTTCCATTTTTTTAATTCCCGGGCTTTTGGCGAATATGGGCCGACCTGAATGTAGTATTAACAAACGGATGGCGAAATAAGGTCGTCGGCAATATAAAAATTAATTAAGGGTTGGTGAAATAAGGTGGAGGGCAAAATAGAAATTAATTTACGGTTGGCGAAATAAGGTCGTGGGAAATATAGCAATTAATTAACGGCTGGCGAAATAAGGTCATGGTCTATATAGCAATGAATTAACGGTTGGCGAAATAGGTTGTGGTCTATAAACCTATTATTTAATGGGTGGCGAAATAGGTCATGGTTAAGATAAAAATATAAACCATTTGGCTATTTTGAATTTTATATGCAATTCATAATTAATACCCTAGGCGAATAAGAGACCATTAAAAAACCATGTCAGATTTGTTAAAGGTGAATAAGAGACCATTAAAAGAACCACGTCAGATTTGTTAAAGGCGAATATATAGGTCAACCTCGTCAACCAGAAAATCTTATTGGTGATTCCAATTAATATTTAACCATTTCCGTGTCAAGATTGGGTGATTTGGGTCACTGTATAACATGCGTGATTTGCCAATTCTGCGATACATATTTCCCAGAATTTGCCACTAAAAATTACTCTGGTAGGGAAATAGGCTCTGAGGATGAGGAGTATATCTCTGCCACAAATATTAAAAAAACCCCTAAATCAAATTCTAAATTTGGTATTGTTGGTAAGGAGAAGAGGAAGCACAAGGCCTCCAAACCCCATGGAAACAACGACCCTTTTTCCCCTATCGTGGTTGGCTCGGTGGATAAGAGTGAGAAGTAGAAAGATAAGAGGATTGGGGTTGATGAAGACTATGGAAAGAATATTCAAGTTGATATCTTTTTTGATCCCTCAACTAATTCTAGCAAAACTCAGTCTCCTAAGGATGACTTGCAAAGAAAGGAAAAAGTTGAGTCCCCGCTAGAATTAAGACCCAACTCCAATAATTTTAAGCTCAATTGTGAAGATTTTGTGCATGTTGTCTGCATAGCTAGGGATAATTTGATTGACTCTTTTTCCCTCTTTAATTGGTTTTGACACAAGATCAAAGAGATTAAAATCAAGGAGAGGGACACAACTAGTAAAATTAAGGCTATAGAGAGTGTGATTAGTGGGAGCACCTATCATGGAACTACATGGGTTATGGAGGGAATTGGGTGGGATCTTGGACAAAATTTATGGACTCTGTAGGAGTAGTCCATCATTAAGGGTCTCAAGAAGACTACTCAGAACTTGGAAAAACTAAGGAAGGATAATGAGAATAAACTCAATCAAATTGAAAGTGTGGTGAAAAGTGGAAAAGAGTTTCTTGACACTTTGATGTCATAGATTCATAAAAGCATCAAGCTGACTATTGATTCCATGAACCACTTGGTGGATAATCTAGACAGGACTCATCAAGAGAAAAGAGTTTTAATGCTAGAAAATGACAAGGGGCCATAAATTTCTGGTCCCAGCAAAAGGACAAGGGCCTACTTCAAGAGGAAATATGAGACTGTTCTTGTTGACCTCATGAACTTGAAGAAGGTGGCAATGGAAATGACCTAGCTAGAGGTTGATGCATCTAAAGCTCTCAAAGAGCTTGCCTAGTTTATCCTATGTTTCCTTTGTTTTATATGTTTTGTTTGTAGCTATCCTTTTTTCATTCCTTGGCTACCATTTTTCATTGTTCATCTTTTGGGTAGCTTTTTTTTTGGCCATGTTAGGCCTATTTTCTATGTTTGGTGTGTATTGTTTTAGTCTTTTACTCTCTTTTTGTTAGAGGGTTTTGGGTCCCTTCAAAACCTATGTTAACCGTAATCAAAAACATTTTGGATCACATTCAATAGTCCATCATCAAGATGAGTGAGCTCTAGGAGAGAAATGATTTTAGAAAATTAATTAATTTAATAGTGTATTGTAAGGTTGAGTTTAATTTAATATTGTATTTATAAACATATGATTTTGTTTTACAAAGTTGAGTTTAATAAGTAAAAGTATTGGGTTTTCATTGTAGATAATCAAGTTTAAACTTTAAAATAGATATTTAATTTAATATTATATGTTATTATGATATTTCTATCAAGATTTAATTGTGTAGTTATTTAAGTAAAACTCATTAACCCTGATTTTATGAGTATTGGTTCACAAAAACCCATCTCTCATGAAAATGAATGGTACACTTTGCACTCATTGCATCTAGGCGATGTTCACAGAGGTGAAGCATTGGGCCTACTTGGGAAGTCACACATCCCAATACTACTCAAAGTCAAGGGAATTTAACCATGAAGTTTCATCAAGGATTACACCCACTTAGGTTGGTACCCCATTTTCAAAAGCTTCAACAAGTGTGGAATCCTATGAATGATATATCCCTATTGATAGGATATATCTTAAGCACTATGAGTATGATTCAACTCACCACAATTATGTATATTTATATTATATTTCCCCTTTTTTATTTTATTTTTCTGCCAACCACCCAACCATTGTTATAAATTTAAAATTTTCCTTTAATTTTGTATCTTAGTTTCAAGTATGACTTTACAGGGCAACTTTTTCTTCAAATGGGTTAAACCCCATCTATAGATTTTGGTTCCTTTAATGTCATACCACAAACTAAACATTCATTTATCATATAATATCTTAATGAAATAAGGTTTCTAAACATCGTAAAATCTTTAGAGAAAACACTTACCTCATTTAATAAATGGTTCATAAGGCACAATAGTTGCTAAAGGTTGTACAAATAGGGTAGCAAGCTAAGTGAAGCTTAACCTTGGTATAAACTCCATGGTTAAGTGTTCTTTATTTTGAGTAGTACTGAGATGGGTGAGCTTCCGAAAAGGTCCAGTGCTTTACCTTTGATTGCATCACCTAGGTGAAATGAGTGTGAAGTGTACCATTCATTCTCATGCGAGATGATTTTTTGTGAGCCACTACTCATGAGATATGGGTCAATGTGTTTGACTCAAAAATTTCACAAAAAATCCTAATAGAAATATCATAATCCAATTTGTTGTGGAAAATGCCCCTACTTATCATTCTATGTGATAATATTTATTGAAAAATTTATTTAGAATAACTAAGAAGATGGATGCACACTATGATAAGGAATGGTACTAGAATTTGAAATTGTCCCCATTGGTTGATTGGATAACTACCAAGAAAATAATTAAAATTTTGGTATTTGGCAAGAAATTAATCATTCCAATATTATTAGTGCTTCTAGTATTGCAAATGGATAAATAGATGATAGTAGTAGAAGATAGAAGCATTGATGCAATAATATAAAAATAGGTGAACTAGAACAGATAACGAATCAATGCCAAAAAATTACTAGATTGTTAAGTATTAAAGTTTAATTAGCACTCCTTGAACTTCATATGAAGCCTACATTGGATTGAAGTTGATCGCTTCCTTGTTTTTATGGGAGTCTCCTTTGAATTTGACTTTTTAAATATTATAAATTGCCTTAATGACTCTCAAAATCCTAGTTGGACCATTAAGTCCTTAATTTTGGAATGTTTGGGTATTTTAAACTCGTTCCATATGTTCAAGATTAGTCACATTTATCATGAGAGGAACTTTTTGGTTGATGGTTTTTCCAATGTTGGTGTTAATCTTCCTAGTGAGATTTATTAGGGCTTGAATGAAATAATTACTCATGAAATTAAATCACTTATTCAAAATAATGAAAAGACCTACTAAATTATAGGTATCTTTGGAAATTATGGTTAGTGATTTTATTTTCATGTGGAACAACCTTTTCAAAAGACCCTTCATTATCAAGGATCAACTTCACATGTATGGATTTATGAGTTTTATATTTTTCATTTGGCACTTCTCTCTTGTGGGTTAACACCTTGGAGTGATCTAGGAAAATATGGGGGGAGATAGAAATTGCATTGAGCCCATTATATATAAAAAATGGCAGAGTGATGAGGATGTTTGGAAGGAGTCATCTCTAGGAGGTCTCATCTCTTTCATTGAGAAATTTCATGGGTATGATCCTCAAGTCACAAAGGAATTTGTTTAAGTATGAGATGATAGGGCTCTTAAGGTGTTTGTTATTGAATTAGTTATCTTGAAAGAATTAGTGGATGAAGTTTCACAAACCATGGTTGAGGGTGGAAAACATTTTAGGGATAAAAAGAGAATTGAAAAAGTCCTATCAATTTTCTTCATGAGGAAGGAGTGAGAAAAGGCATCAATCCATAATTTTTGGGCCAAGATTGCTGAGGTAATTATGAGGTATGTAACATCCAATGACCATGTTTGTAGTCTCTTTTGTTACCATTTTGTCATATTGAATCACTTCAAAAACAATAAGTGTATTTTGATCCCCTTCTATTTTTCTCTTCTCTCTCACATAGTATCAAATCCCAAAGAAAAAATCCCTCATTTTTAGTTCTACATGAATGTTTGATCCTCCTTATAGTGGAATTTGACAAGGCTACCTTGGTGGCTAGAAACCCTCAAATATGTAGGGCTAAAAAGGACATCAATCTATTTTTGACTTATCATTCTGTGGGGTTAGAGGATGCCCCCTCATGGGATGAGGTTGAGGCTCATATAGGTAAATGAAAAAAAATATTAAGGGAATCCAAGACCCAATAATATTTTATTTTTATTTTTGATGATTAGGGATCTAAATATTATCCCTTGATTAAGTGTATCTCAAACTATTCTAACACAACTTGGGATATTAAATTTAAAGGGAAGGTTAAGGGATCTCTTCTACTACAACTAAAGGGAAAGGAAAGGGTCAAATGTTGACTTCATCCCTTGATAAAGAAACCCCCCTACATCTCCCACCTATTAATGAGGAAAGTTTAGACTTGCATGTGTGTATTACCATGGGGAAGGATACTCCTAAATGGAGAAACTATGTTCAGTGTAAAGAGTGAAAATATAGGAAAAAGTGTTAAAGGCACTATAGATGGACATTGTTCTCTAATAATGTAAATTATCTCAGAAATAAATATCATCAAAGAAAGGTGGGTTTCAACCAATGATAATCAAAATGTTAATAAGGATCTTGTAATGCCCCAGAATTTGTTGAAGGGAGTTGAGGATGTTAAAACTCACCATCAACAGAGGATGAAGGCCTTAAAGGATGATATTTCAACATTTAATTATAAATTGAGAGTTGTGGTTGCAATAAGTCATACATATACTTAAACAAGATCAGATGGACTTAGGAGACTTAATCATCAAGCGAATATTATCAAGGGACTGTCTAAAGTTGTTGTTTTTATAGGTAGGGAGCTTCAAGCCAAAGAAACAAAGCGGTGATCATGAAGTTTTCTTATATTTTTCTAGTCAACCTTGCCACAATATTTAGGAATAAGGATGGATGGACTATGCTAGAGGACAATATACTTAACAAGGTGTGAAGCATTAATGATGAAATGATAATGAAATATGAAATTTTAATGAAAAAATTGTAAGGTTTCTAGGATGTTTTCAAATTATTTTGTGTTGATACTCTATGGGGTGTAATCCAATATTTTTCTGTTGTTACTTTCAAGGAATTTTTCCCCTATTTTTGGGTTGATGGTTGTCTATGGCTTCTAGGCTAGTTCTCTGTTATTTACTTCTCTAGTCTTTTAGGATGTTCAATGTATCAAGTCCTTTCAAATCTTGTTTTCCTTTAATTAAAAATAATCCTTGAACTTAATTAAGATTTGTATTCAGCTCTTTGGAGAGATAAAAGAGTGCTTAGGCCTACTCACCATTCTTAAGTTTGATTATCATTGGATTTGACATTAAAATAGTATGGCATACAAAGAATACAATTATTTTACCTCATAAATAAATATGGTGAGATCCTTGATATCCCTATTCATAGGATATATATTAAGAACTATTACTAGGATTTAAAGTTACCTCTAGTGTGTATATGTGTCATATGTTTTATTTTTTTTCATTTCACCTATAGGTTTCAACAACCCATCCATAGTTACAAATTTAAAATTTTCATTTAATAATTAAATCTAATTTCAAGTATGAGTTTACAGGAAAACTTTATCTTCCAATGGATAAAATCCCAACTATAGATTCCATTTTCTTTAATTTCACAACACCAAATACACATTCATCTATCATGTCATATTTTAATTAAAAATATTTCTTCATATTTTACAATATATGAAGAAAATTAGCAACTACCCTAATCAAGGAGAATTAATGACAAACATCATGTCAGAATATTATCATAAATAGGTAGTTTGCAACTTTCTTACTATAATTTCAATGGTAAAATATTGTCATTGAATTTTTATGAATAGAGGGATAATAAAATAAATGCATTAAATTTTGGAAGTATGCTAAGTTAAAATGAGCTATGATTTTGATAGATTGATAATGACACAATATTTATAAATGGAATGCCTCTTTTATATTTTATTATAAAATTAGAAAAACCAGGGTTCCAACCTTATACAAAGATACAACAAATAGGCCACTTACATGTGGTCAAGAATAGACCACTAATAGTAATGTATAGTATAGACCAGTTATAGTACACTAGAGAAGCAACTTGTAACCCACATCAAGTTGTTATAAATTACACCCACAACTTGAGGAAGAGTTTGGAAGGACAAGAAATAAAACTCATCCTTCATTGATGAAAGAAATCTAGGAAATACTATCATTAGGAACATCATCACAAGGGATGAAAAGTATATAAATTCACTTAGTAAGACTATCAATACAAGGAGAAAAATGATGATGAGGAAGCAATTCATTCACCAAAGTTTGGAATGAAAATAGGAGAAATAGGTAACTAGTACTACATGCAACCAAAGGTGGACACACTAGCAACAAGAGGTGGAGTAGGTTCCACAGGGCTTTAGGAAGTCATACCTATACCATGAGGACAAATATCATCCTAGGAGGAGTCATCATCATCTCATGAAGAGTCATTAGAGGAAGATTTAAAATTTATGATAGTTAGGGATGGACAAGTGACCGATAGAGAACGAAAAATGACATTAGAAGGGAAGATCTTCATAATATAAATTTGGATTCAATGACCTATTTCCAACTATGAAAACCACATCCCTAGAAAGTCAAATGGAGATGCCAATATCGATTAAAATATGGAAAATTATCTAGAAATACCCATGGAGGAAATGCTATCACCAACCTTAAATAATAAATTGATAGAGTTTTTTATTGCCTCAATAAAATTTCTCCAAAAAAATGAAGTGGTCGATTAGGAAGAAAACCCCACATTGGACACACATTAAGTAAGAGGGTTAAAGAAGACTATCCTTGGTTTGGCTAAGAGAGAGTGAACACACATTTCCTATTGATTTCTCAACACCACATCATGGTTAGAGAATGAAATAAAATTAAAAAAACATATTTCTTACCACAAAGGAAGATCTCAACATTACCATAAACTAAGGGCTTCCACTAATACATCACCAGTCACTAAAGATCTAGTAGAGAATGCTAAAGACCATAAAATATACATACCAACACACAATATTGATATAAATACATATTATCCATCACATCATGGCCACATACCATAATAAGAGAGTTGCTAGAATAAGTAATAGGATGATATTTCACCTTCAGAAAAATAGAAAAAATAAATCTAGCAACACAAGAAAAGGGCCATCCATTAGTAGTAGAAAGAGGATTTTGGGGGACCCCAATACCAAGGGAATCAAAAGATTCAAGATAAATTATACCAAAATAATCGATGCAGTCAAATAATGGAGGATCCAAGAATGGATAGTCCAAACCTTGCTGCCAAAACAACAACACAACGGAAACACAACAATAACAGAAATATGAAATATGATTCATAAAACAACTAATTACATGTAATGTGTCAGGTTGTAAGGCCTTCCCAATTATGGCCAATTACAAAGTAATAACACTTTTGCAAGATCCCTCAAGATCCGACTCAAACCCAAACCCTATCTAGCCAGATTTGTAACAACAGGTCACAACAATCTGGTACAAACATCTGGCAAGAACTAAACTTGGGCACATAGGCCTCCAAGAAATCTATTATTTCTAAGCCTCAGCCCCTAGCTCTGTTCCAACTTGAATCACTTTCTCTACCTCTAATCTGTCCCAACACTCTACCCTAAACCTCCTTAAATACAATCATGGCCATAAGTCGGCCTGTTGAAAATAAACCCTTACATTAATACATATCCAAACCATGTAAGTCAGCCTCCAAAAAAATATTAAATGCACATAGGATAAAGATCCAAGAACCAAATAGGTCCACAATCATCCCCTAATGATAAATCTAAATTAAATACCGCAAGTTGGCCTCCAAAATCTGAAAGAACACAAGTTAGCCAGCCACACTACCAAGCACTAGAGCCACAAGAATTTCCAAGCCACAACACATGCCGAGCAATAGAATTTTTCCGAACCCTCTAGCAACCGAGCCCTCCAGCAGTAAGGCCTCTTCAGCAACCAATCCCTCCAGCAGGCGATCCCCTTCAATGACTGAGGCCCTCGGCCAATACTGCAACTAAGAAATAGTTCACCAACTGAGTTCTCCAACTAAAGAAATCCAACATGCAGGATTGCCATCTACCCCAGGATGCTCCTTCATCTGACACCCCAGGTGTGAAAATATGTTCTTAAAGACTGGAATAACATCTTACGGGATTCAACACATAAATCTCAAACTGGTTCTTCACATACATGTCCTCCAAGTCTTCAACACTCTTAATCTGGATCCAATTCTTCTTTCTCTACCTTCTCAAGTATTTTCTTGACAATACAAAGGTCTTTTCTCCATACTGATCTCTAACCTTTTCAGAATCCTTCAACTGAACTTGGCACCCAAAGCTCAAGTTTGTCCTACCATTTCCTTTATTCTGCAAAGGATCAGTGAAAACTTCCTACCATCCTTCTCAATAGAAAACACATTCTTGACACAACCATGCACAACCCTAAAATCATACTACCAAGGTCTACCAAGCAATATGTGACAACTACTCACATCCACAATATCACAAAACACTTGATCTTTATACTGGCCATTCTAAAAGTCAACAAGACATTGTTCCCTCACTTCCAAAGCATGTACATCTCGCTACCAGTCAATCCTATAAGGACAAGGATGTATCACTCTTTTCAAACCATCTCCTTAGTTACAATGTTATCAGTACTACCACCATCCACAATTACATCGCAGATTTTACTAGAAGCTTTACAACAAGTTCTGAACAAGTTAATCCTTTGACAAGGTTCCAAAACTTTCTTACCAAATAGTACTCGCCGAGCCAACAAACTATATCCTCCTTGTTCAAGTTCATTCAAGTCTTCAACCTCATTCACCACAACATCTCTTTTGTGACCAATATTTTGGGAGCACTCATAAGCTCTATATCCCTCTTTAGCACAACAAAAACAAGTACCCTTACAGGAAACCTTACCTGGCCTCTTCCTCAGCTCAACACGTTTTGGTTCATCTTCAGTAGTCGACTTATCCTTGACTGAGTGATCCTGTTTCTCCTCCCCCCTGGATCCACACTGATGTTTGATTTTCAAATTATTTTTTCCCTTTAGAGCATATGGCTAATAATCCTTAACTGAATCAATCTTCAACATACCAATCTCATCCTAAATATTGAATCTCAAACCATTGACATACCGAGCTACCTTCTCCTTGAAATGTTCTCTATGCCCAAACAGAATAGTCAACTTATAGAACTCCTCGGTCTAATCCTTCACAAAAAAATCCCTCTATTTCAGATTCTGTGAACTCTTCAACAACTCAAGTTTATAGTCAGTAGGTACGAACTTAGCATTTAATATAGTCACCATCAATCTCCATCTAGTGATTTGTAGTTCACCTTCTTCTTCTCTATCTCACTACAATTCTTTCCACAAAAGAGCAGCATGTCCTTTCATCTTAGTCTATGGAAACCTTACCCTTAGTGGATCACAAATATCCTTTAACTCAAAGTAGACTTCCAATTCACCAATCCAATCAACCAGGTCTTCAGGATTCAAAGTACTTAATAAATTAGAAACATCCATCTTATGCTTCAACTTTAGCGGAGTGTCAGATCCATCTAACTGGCCAAAACTACCATCCATAGATCTTTCTGCATAGTCAATTCTATCCTCTCCACTAGATCCAGTAGATTCAAAGTCTTCAACAACTTCCACATAACCATCCTTAGTGCCCACATTTTGAGGTACATGAGTCATAACCCTTACGATCTCAGTGATAATTTTATTCTTCATCAATTCTATCTCAAATCTGAAATCTAACTTAACCTTCTTTGTAACCCTCAACTCCAAAGCAGAAAAAATATCTTCAATTTTCGTAGGGTCTAATCCTCTCGGAGGTATCTTCCAAGATCTTTGAAAACTCAAGGAAAAAATTCACCAACTTTCTCAATTCAAGGTCCTGGTGTAAACTACCTCACCCTTGGTGATCTGTCCACACACTCAAGAAATTCAAGCTCTAATACCACCTGATGCAATCAAATAATGGATGTTCCAAGAATGGATAGTCAAAACCTTGCTACAAAAACAACAACACAACAAAAACACAAAAATAATAAAAATATGAAATCTGATTCATAAAACAACTGATTACATGCAATGTGTTGAGATTTAAATCCTTCCCGGTTATGACCAATTACAAAGTAATAACAGCCCTACAAGATACCTCAAGATCCAACTCAAAACCAAACCCCAGGTAGCTAGATCTATAACAACAGGTCACAATAATCTAGTAGAAACATTCAGTAAGATCTGAACTTGGGCACATAGGCTTCCAATAAATTTGTTGTTTGTAAGCGTTGGCCACTAGCTCCATTCCAACTTGAATCACTATCTCTACCTCTAATTTGTCCCAAGACTCTACCCTTATCCTCCTTAAATACAAGCATGGCCACAAGTTGGCCTATTGCAAATAAACCTTTACATTAATACATATCCAAGCCACAAGTCACCCTGCAAATAAATATTAAATGCACATAGGATAAAAGTCCAAGATGTAAATAGTTCCACATGCATCCCCCAATGAGAGATCGAAATTAAATACTGCAAGTCAGCCTCCCAAATTTGAAAGAACACAAGTCAGCCAGCCACACTGCCAAGAACAAGAGAAAACTGCCAAGCATTACCGAGAAACAGTAGTGACCAAGCTCCCTCAAGCTTTACCAAGCCACAACACATGCGGAGCAACAAAATTTTTCCGAACCCTCTAGCAACTCAGCCCTCTAGTGGCCGAGCCTCTTCAGCAACCGATCCCTCCAGCGGCTGAGCCCCTCAAGCGACCAAGCCCCTCAGCCAATACTACAACTGAGCAACAGTTCACCAACCAAGTTCTCCAACAAAATAACTCCAACATGCAGGATTTCCACCTACCCTAGGATGCTCTTGCATCAGACACCCCATGTGCAAAAAGATGTTCTTAAAGGATGGAAGTGTGTGCATAAATGTTGTCACAATTCTATGAATCATTCCATTCAAGGTTACTCAAGAATGAGGCCTCAAATATCGATCCATAGCTCTCTAGTCATGGATGTGTAAAAATGTAAAATGAAGGCCCTCAGTTTGACCTAGTTGTGTCTATTGCAAATACACCATGAAATGAGAGATTCAAATGCATAAAAATGAAATCTACTCTATATGATAACAATGCATATTAGTCTATGAAAGGAAATATGAATGCAAATATAATCTATGGAAATAAAAATGATTCTAATCTATATGAGGAGCCATGAATGCAAGAATAAAGAAAACAAGAAGAGAGCTTGAGTGCTCAAATTCTCATCTAAAATTGCTCTCCAACCTTGCAGCATAACAATACTATGAAAACCTAATATGAAAATGAGAAGGAGAGGTCTCCTTTTAAAGAAAGTGAACGATTGAGATTAAGAGGCAAAAATCAAAGGCTATGATTAAGAGGCAAAAATCCCACCACTTAAAAGGGGGTGTTGAAAAAGAGATTTTTATTTAATTTTTAATTTAATTCATTTTTTTTTTCAACAAATGAAATGTTTTAAGTGGGGATTTTTATTTATTTAATTAAAAGAGAGGTTTTCTTTCAACTAAATAAATTAGAAGAATTTTATTTAATTAAATGGGGGAAATTGAATTTAATTAAATAAAGAGGAATTTTATTTAATTAAAAGGGAGGTTAAATCTTTTAATTAAATAAGAGGAATTTTATTTAATTAAAAGGGAGATTAAATCTTTTAATTAAATAAAAATGATCTGTAACCACCTAATTTCGGTCTGTCGTAACTATAGACCCTATTTTCCCTAAGTGTGATCATACCCTCGAGTTATGTCCAAATGACCCTGTTACTGTTTGGCATAATTCTTTTAATCAATTTAATGTCCTAGGTGATTTTTATCA
>MU224172.1:945257-974480 GCA_018584345.1 Thuja plicata
TAATATGAAAATGAGAAGGAGAGGTCTCCTTTTAAAGGAAAGTGAACGATTAAGATTAAGAGGCAAAAATCAAAGGCTATGATTAAGAGGCAAAAATCCCACCACTTAAAAGGGGGTGTTGAAAAAGAGATTTTTATTTAATTTTAAATTTAATTCATTTCCTTTTTCAACAAATGAAGTGCTTTAAGTGGGGATTTTTATTTATTTAATTAAAAGAGAGGTTTTCTTTCAACTAAATAATTTAGAAGAATTTTATTTAATTAAATGGGGGAAATTGAATTTAATTAAATAATAAGAATTTTATTTAATTAAAAGGGAGGTTAAATCTTTTAATTAAATAAGAGGAATTTTATTTAATTAAAAGGGAGATTAAATCTTTTAATTAAATAAAAATGATCAAACCTTAGGAAATATTGAAATAATTGAATAATTGAATTAATTACAACTTGATCAAGGAAATTGATTTGAATTGAAAATGTTCCAAAGCATTGATTCAGAAATTTGATAAATTGATAAAATGATAAATGGGGCCCATAGTCTAGGCGA
Organism: Thuja plicata; assembly: GCA_018584345.1. Lineage (NCBI taxonomy): Eukaryota > Viridiplantae > Streptophyta > Pinopsida > Cupressales > Cupressaceae > Thuja > Thuja plicata. The sequence continues at coordinate 945,804 of MU224172.1, forward strand.
CCATTTTAGGGTGCATACAAGAAGAACATCTTACGGGATTCAACACATAATTCTCAAACTAGTTCTTCACATACATGTCCTCCAAGTCTTCAACACTCTTACTCCGGATCTAGTTCTTCTTTCTATGCCTTCTCAAGTCCTTTCTTGATAATCCATAGGTATTTTCTCTAACCTTTTCAAAATCCTTCAACTCAACTCGTCTCCCAAAGCTTAGTTTCCTCCTACCAAGTCCTTCATTCTGTAAACGCATTAAGTGAAAACTCCCTTCCATCCTTCTAAATAGAAAACACATTCTTGACACAATCATGCACAACCCTATAATCATAAAGGGTGCAACATCTAATCCAGAGAGCCCATTCCTTAATAGAGGTGTTTTAGTATTGTAAATTGCATCCCTATACACTTTATCACTTATCTCACCCTATTTTACCATAGATGGCCTCCTACATCTAGGCATGTTCATCCTAGCTGAATTTTGACTTTAATTCCAGCTCCCCCTGGTATATTTTTTTACCTCAATTCCCAGTTTGGGAATAAAATGGGTGGAAAAAGGAACCTTTGGCACCCTTCTCTTGGGAGTGTGCCAACTTGGACACCCTACACCCCAATATTTAGACCCAAATTTAAATCACACAATACTTAGCTTGTTTGAGTGAGATTTCTAGCCATGCATTTGTATGATTTAAGTTTAACATGATGAAATGGTTGAGAGGGGTATATGTACAAGCTATACTACCTCATTTTTTATTTGACTTAATTCAATTAAATCTCTCAACTACAATTTTTCATCTCGAGTCCTCAAGAGAAAATATTCAATCCTTCAACGTCTTCTTCTTTATAGCTAGAATTATCACAAGATTTAACATCCTTCGTGCAATCATGTGTTCATGAACTTCAATTAGTTCTTGTGGAGTAATATTATTTCATCCATATTTGTGATCACACTCAAAAAACATTGCATCAAAAAATTGTAAGACATCTTAATTCTTAGATCTAGCCTCTGCTACATATCAACACACTTTAAATTATCTTTTTATTTTCTTTGATTTCATGGTTAATTTGAAAATCAAGGCTTGAACTAGCCAAACCCCTTTCAACCTAAAATTTTCATTCTTTTCTTTATGAATGAACAAGTGCCAAGTATATGAAAAAATTTACAAATCAAGTTTATAAAGATCTATAGTCTGCAAGATGTTCAATATAAAACTATTGGGAGAATTTTAGGATAGGCAACCTACTCCTAGAAGTTGGCTAATTTGGGTGGCTTAGTACCCCTAATTTTTCATTAAATTTGGTGTGCATGTTAGGTGAAACAAGTACTTCCCAAATATTGTGCTAAAATATGTTTGTCAATTTCCTATTTTTTTGTCCATGTCAAAAGTCATCTTTTCACTATATTTGACCAAAATATTTTATTCTCTTTGTACAATTACATATTCATATTCCACTCATCACGAATGACCACTAAATTCACCTTATGCTCAAATATCTTGAGATAAAGGATCATTCTCCTTCCAATGTAGATGAGAAATAGATCTTGTTTTCTAATTTTTCTATAGAAGCTAGGGAACTCTATTTTCCTACCTTATATTTTGCTCAACCCAAATCCTTACAACTTATTTCTAATTTATATATCTAGATAATATTTCTATGAATATCATTAGCTTATATTTACGCCATACCATTTCTACATTTAATGTATTTAGAGCTCCATATCACTCTTATATTGAATTTCATTGTTTTCATGTTTCAAAACACTATAGAAAAATATTGATTTTAATACATTGTTATGTATGTCTAGATTAGTCTCCCTATTCTTTATTTCATTATATTAGTTTCTTTCATTTCAAAATTTCAAATTTAATTTTATAAGACTTTAGTTCCTTTGATAAAACATTTAGTACCTATTATTTAGATATGCTTTATCCTACTCATTATGGCATGTTAGAGAGGAATATACCTTACAAGGATACTTTGGTACGAGATGATCCTCTTATGATACATGAATTTAAGATATATAAAAATACCTCTTTATGAGCCTTTCAATGACTCCTCACCCAATGTTTCTCTCCCTAACATGGACATATTGATGCAGGAAGATATATTCAAATGCTTCTCTAAATGTTATTCCTATTGGGGATAAACCATTGGATAATGATGTTGATTATTTTCTTAATATGTACCTCCCCAATGAGAGTAACTTAGTGAAAGAGGATTATATTATAATAGAATTGGATGATATGATTAAAAAATTCCTTAATGATACTTCACCTTCTATTCGTTTCAATAATCTTCCCTCTATAGATGAAGTGGTAATTAATTATGTTTGTCTCTCTACTAAAGTGCACCCTACTCATTAAAATACTTTTGAAGAAGAGGATGATATCCTTGATGCCCTCCCTTATACAAATAAAACCTTGGGGGATATATAGGTTAATCAAGTCAATAAAATTCATGATTTGGGGAATGAGAATCCTAAAGTTTGTCTACCTTCATCAAGATACCCCTCAACCCAAAAATAAACCAATGATATTTTTAAAAGGTTCGCTACACAACTCAATAATTATATAATACCATACACATAAAAAAAAAATTCCCCCTCATCCTCCACAAAATATTGATAAGGAGTATGATCTTGTTGATAAAATTTATGATACTTTACCTAAGATCTCCCAATAGGAATTAATTAAAAACTTCACCTACATATCATGGAATCATCAAATAAGTTTTACATAAAAAATTTATATGACATCCTACTACGTCATATGAGGTAGAAACCATTCATGAACCAAAGGAAACAATCAAGTTTCACCAACATGATTTAAATTTTATAATTTCAACACCAATGTGTTCCCCTTTTGATTTTTGACCTAATTAATAAAATAAGATGTACTACTAGGTTGATAATGGTTTAACTCTTAACGTGTGTATCACTAAATTGTGCATAAACTAAATGTACATAGTTATCTTATATCTAACCTAATTTATTCATTCTTAGTCATTCCATGCCTAATATTATCACATACAACCTTCTTCTTAAAAGACCTTTCCATATCCCTTCTACTCCTCATCATAAATTAAAATTTAGCTATAAAAATGAAATGTATACTATAGAATTTGATGACCAAATAAAAATGAAATATCAATCTTCCTTAATTTCCTCAATTATTTATCCAATACAAACAAATATCCCATCTTATCCTAGAGAGGATGATTGGGGTTAATTCGACTCCACACCTTCTTTTTATAGGAAAATAATGTTCCTAATTGCGAGACTAAAAATTATTATTCAAAAATATGTATGAATGTTGATTAGGCCTCCTTAAATTTTAATGCAATTCAAACAATAAAATATCCTTATCCTCCTAATATTTCAACTCCTAAGTTTGTTAATTACAATGGACATGGTTTAGGATGTCTTTAAAAAAACATTCAAACTCATGAGAAACCTACATCATACTTTATTATGGAGGGCTTAGGTTTCTATCATCCTCCTTTTTTGACATCCCCTCCAATATTATCTAATACATCTATATCTTCTATGCCTTACATTAATCAAGATATAATTTTTTGTAGCCTTCTTTTGGCCAAGTTGATTACCTAACCCAAATGAAAGAATAATTATAGACAAGTTCCTATGGATTTTCCCTTTTTATGTATCATTAATATAATGACCACTCTACTAATTAATGTCATGTTTTGAATTATAAAATTCATCCACTCACTCACGATGATATTATTTATGTAACATGAAACAATGAGTGGTATCTAAATACTGATTATTTATAAATAATATATAAGTTCCTATTACGTTTCTCCACAATATGTGACATAGCTAGCATATACCTTGGGGGATTATTTTTATTCATGGTAGTATAATTAGGTACAATCATCCTTTTTGAGAAGCATAATAGAATTTCTTATCATTGTCTACATTTCATAAGCTCAACTATTTTTTATAAGATGGTTCTTAATTGTAATTGATATCTCACTAGTTTTTATACTTATGCTTGTTAATATATTATTCTCTTAATTTTTTGGCATCAATTTCATGCCTTAGATGAAGATCTCCTAACTTTTATAATGTCTAAATGACTATTTCCCTCATAATATTTCATGTGCTATTTTAGTTCTTCTCTCTGAATGGAATAATGAGTAACTCTCATATGTTGTCTTTGGAAATGTAGAGACTTCTCATAATATGATACTTCTAAATTTTGCATGATATTTCAATTATGACATCAAAGCATTGAAGAAGAAATAATTTTGATCCTTTGGAAAAAGTGAATAAAAATGAATCCATTGGGAATATACACTGAAGAAGCTTCTCATCTTTAACTTTTTTGCATAGATTTGTTTTAGGAAATTCATATGGTTAGAGAATTGACTCTAACCTACTTAAATAGGTATATTTTTCCATTTTTTCTATAGATAATTCACTTGTATGGTATCATATTGAAAATGGTTTTTGTTCTTTTAGGGATTTCTTTAATCTTATTGATACTCCTAATGTTTCAATGTGATTCTTTATGCGAAATAAGGTTTGGATTGGTGAATGATAAACATGATAATGTAATAATGGAATTTAAGAAATTTTTGGGGTATATTGATATTTCTCTAATGTAATTGGCTTTGGATCACTTCCAGGTTATTTATTGGCTTTCCATGCTTGAAGAAAAAGATTCAGAACCTCCTCTCTTTGTACCTCCTCTTCTTTAACCTCCTCCTAAGATGATCATAATAAGTTGGTGGATCAAGTCATACCTACTTGATTTTTAGATCTAGTATGAATTTTTCTTTAGAAGCATTCACTAGTAGGAATTTTTGTTCTTAAATTTAGTATATATAGATAGGGGTTTGGTTCCCTCTTGGTTTCTTTTTTGTTTCCTCCTTCACATGAATTTTTTCTCTTAAGAATACATTGAACCTGAGCTACTACTATCATTGGGAATTCATTTAGGTTCGTATACTCTCTCTTATATTTAAATTTCTTCAATAGATTTTATAATGTCATTTTGAAGAACATAACTACAAATCTTTGGACATCAACTCTATGGTTCTTCATTCACTTCTAGGGTGGTCGGGTGGTTTATATTTTAAATTTTGTTAATTTTTAGTTGAATAAGGCTTTGGGCTACTCCTTTTGTATGTTTTTCAAGTGTGGTATTGTGCATATTTATATTGTGATCTTTATGACTATTTATGTTCCTTTTCATATTAATATATTATTTAGAGACTTTGCCACTTTTATAAAAAAAAAAGAATGCATAATTAAAATAAAAAATAAATCTCTCCTTCAATTAATTATTTGTTGTATTTATTAAGTTATCATATATAGTATGTATTCACATATTATCCAATAAATTTTGAGCATACAAATGTTTTTGACAATGTAAAAAAGGGCGCATAGAATAAGAGGATTGATTTTATGAAAATAATTTATATACAATATTTTATCGATCCCTCATTGCTTTATATTTAAGCAATGAACAAATTAATCTTTTAACAACTAAAAAAATGTTATGGTTGCGGACCTATATTCCACGTATTTCTTTAAGAAATTTATTTAGCTACATTTACTTAAACTCCAATCAACATTTATTGTGCTTGAATTTTTAAATACATCTTTTGATCTAGAGCTTAAATGGTGTTAGAATATTAATGTTATAATGATATTAAATACAACATTCTTATATTTCCTCATAATGTGATGATATTTGAGAGGCCTAAACAAAAATTTAAAGAGACTAGATGGAAAAAGTTAATAGTGTAAGATGCTAGTTATTAAAGTTCAAGAAAACTTACCATTCAAAGAGCTTAAATATCTAATGAGTTATAATTTTAAGTTTGAATGTATTGTGTAAATTGTCATTTTGATTTTGATCAAAACAAAATTCTCTTAAAATTTTTCTGCTAGGCAATATTCACCATTTTTTGAATTATAACAATTATATTCCAATTTATATTTCAGATGAATAATTTTTGCAAGGCAACAAAAATCAAATAAAAGGATGAGAGGAATTTACATTGAATAAGAAGCAGTTAGTGTGGTCTTTGAGTGACTGGTGAAGTTCAATAGTTCACAAAAAATCACCTAATATTAAAAATCACTGAATCTAAAGACATAAAATCTCTTAAATGTTAATATTGAAATCATGTTCGAGACTTTAATAAAATAGACACCTAAACAAACTTTGAAACAATTCATAAAATATCTAGTCACATGAATCTTACCAAACCCAACCAAGAAATAATATAATCCAATCAAATAAAAATATTTAAATGCTCCCTCCACTATTCTTCATTCCCTAAGCGCACCACTCATGAGAAAATAGCTAGTATATTTCTAACATGATGTAAAATCTTATTCCTTTTATCTATAATCTTTTGTATATGGATATTTTTTGACATAATTTTTTAGGTTTATTATGGTCTTTCATTACCACTTAAAAGTTTCTTTCTAATGAGAAAAATGTCGTTCATTTTCCTTATTAGTATTAGGCCGGTTAACAATGACATCTTTATCCTGATATTTAGATTTAGAGCCACCATCAAATCAAAAATATTTCTAAAATGATTCATCAACATCCATTGAACTTTTTTGGAAGCTTCCATCTATAAGACCCCACTTAAAATTTATATGGACATCACTTAAAATTTATAGGGACATAGTAATGCCAAAGAGATTGTTAGAAGTGACCTTATCTCAAATTCAAGTCACATTTATTTAACATCTACAAAATTAAATTTTCAAACCTATAATATTTAATGTCAAAACTACACCTTATCTCAAATTCAAGTCACATTTATTTAACATCTACAAAATTAAATTTTCAAACCTATAATATTTAATGTCAAAACTACACCTTATTTCATCTCAATTAAGGGAAGCTAAATTGAATGAATCTAAAATAAAGTTTTTTCGATGTTACGTTCGAAACGGTGAATAAAGAACGTTAAAATAAATTAGGTGATGTTTGATTCTTTGGATGATAGGCAAAAATTTATATCGGTAGAATAAATGGGTTAACAACTTGGAATATAACCAAAATCAAAGAGCCTACTAAAGTAAATTAAACCGGGGAGAGATATTCGAATCGCTTGGTCACATTAGCTGTGTATTTAAATATCCAGTTCTGTGACAAAGTAGCTCGTCACCTTAACGGCCTTTGACCTTTTAGAAAATTCTTAGAATGAGAAACAGCTTCAAGAAGCTTATGTGCTTTCTGTGGGCAGAATCAAATCTGAAAGCCACAGACATAACACTGGCGTTATTGGGATCCATGATTTTCTATTTCTTTGTGCAGAAAATAAAATATCAAATATCTATATTTGATTTAAAATGTTGTTGCTATTTCAAGTTAATTACTATAATATATAGATTTAGATGACATTTAAATGAGTAAACCTTGAAAACATGAATGTTTCAAAGAGGACAACAAACCTCTCCTTCACCATTTTATCAATAAATTTTAGTTCAAGTTGAAAATTCATAGGCCATCGAACAAAATATTGTTAGGGTAGAAAATGCATTCTTGACATCACTGCTCTATTAAAGGAGTCACTTTATGCTTCTAAAAAGGAATGTAAAATGATAAAAGCACAATCATTCTATTGAGTGGGAGAAGAACCCATTTTACATTATTTGTCCAAATAGGTTTTTCAAGCCATTTTTAAAATGGAATCTTTGAAAATTAAGTCTTTCTAGGACATTCACATACCACAAAAAGTTTGCATAGAAGATGTACGATCGACTTTTCATTAGAGAAATAAATACTAAGGTATTTTTTGTGGCATGCAAATATAAGGTAAGATTGAAGGACATCTATCCATTTCACTAAATTTGTGTGAGATTCAAACACGATCTCATCCCTGACAAAAATCTCTTTTAAATTAAAACTTAAAGCCAAAGAACCTCAAGTTCAATTAGATTTAAAAGTGAAAAAATATTCTCATTCACCATAATCTATTGCCAAGATTTAAACGAACAACTATATAAGGTTCTCCAAAAAAAGTTTTTTCCAATGCTAGATCTCATTATCTTTAAACAAACCCAGATTTGAGTAAACATAGATCAATAAGGACTCTGTAAGTAGCCTTGCAAACCTGTAACTTCGTTCATCTAGAATATTTAAATTAATCTTACCACAAATATACATACCATAGATTTTAGTTACTATGTAAAACCTACAAAATCATCCAAAATCTACTTCAACATCTAGATATTCACATTAAATATGTCATCTAATTGATGGAATAAACATAAATATACAAATCTACATCTTTTAGAAAAAGGAAAATTGTAAAACCTTATCAAACAATACAATAAACAGATATGCCAATAGATTCCATTCCTCTACTATTTTAGTTCAGTCTCCTTTCCTTCTTTTTTGAATCACCAGTCTTATTTTAGCCTTCTTACCTGCCCTCCTTATTTTGAGACCACTTGTCTTATTATAAGGTTTAATTCTTTAGGGCACTTATTGTGAATGTAAAAATAGTTAATTTACATGGTAATAGTCATTGATAGAAGTTATTTTTGATAAAATGTTAGACAAAGAAATCACACTACATTGTTTCATTTTTTGGCTATACACAAGTAGTTCTTCTCTTGTCTAGGGAAGTGCTTAGGCACTAGATGTTAAAGGCGTGGTACTCTGGGCTTTTAGTATTTATTGAGGAAATCTTCTCATTCCTCAAGTGAATATATATCATGGCCATTAAACTTATTTTCCGCTCCTACATTGATTTAACACGTTCTTCAAAATTGAGAATATATTTTTTTAAGCTCATTTATTTTCAATTAGATGGCTTTTAATTGTAACCAAAATCTTTTTATTTTATTCTTAAGCTGGTTATTGTATGAGTCTCTTAATTTGGGTATTAATTTCATGCCTCGAATGGATATCTCTCAAGGTTTATATGGTCTAGATGGTCATTTATCTGGCAATATTTCACATGGTCTTAAATTAAATAAAATTATCTTTTAAATTAAAACTTAAAGCCAAAGAACCTCAAGCTCAATTAGATTTAAAAGTGAAAAAATATTCTCATTCACCATAATCTATTGCCAAGACTTAAACGAACAACTATATGAGGCACTCCAAAAAAAAGTTTTTTCAAATGCTAGATCTCATTATCTAAGCAAACCCATATTTTAGTAAACATAGATCAATAAGGACTATGTAAGTAGCCTTGCAAACTTGTAACTTCGTTCATCTAGAATATTTTGAATAAATCTTACCACAAATATACATACCATAGATTTTAGTTACTATGTAAAAACTACAAAATCATCTAAAATTTGCTTCAACATCTAGATATTCACATTAAATATGTCATCTAATTGATGGAATAAATATAAATATAAAAATCTTCATCTTTTAGAAATAGGAAAATTGAAAAACCTTATCAAACAATACAATAAATAGATATGCCAACAAATTACATTCCCCTATTATTTTAGTTCAGTCTTCTTTCCTTCTTTTTTTAGTCACCGGTCTTCTTTTAGCCTTCTTACATGCCCTCCTTATTTTGAGACCACTTGTGGCACTTATTGTGAATGTGAAAATAGTTAAGTTACATGGTTATAGTCATTGATAAAAGTTATTTTTGATAAAATGTTAGACAAAGAAATCACACTACATTGTTTCATTTTTTGGCAATACACTTAGTTCTTCCCTTGTCTAGGGAAGTGCTTAGGTGCTAGATGTTAAAGGTGTGGTACTCTAGGATTTTAGTAGTTATTGAGGAAATCTTCTCATTCCTAAAGTGAATATATATTTTGGCCATTAAACTTCTTTTCCAATCCTACATTAATTTGACACGCTCTTCAAAATTGAGAGTATATTTTTTTTAGCTCATTTATTTTCAATTAGATGACTTTTAATTGTAACTAAAATCTCTTTATTTTATGCTTAAGCTGGTTATTGTACAAGTCTCTTAATTTGGGCATTAATTTTATGCCTCGGATGGATATCTCTCAAGGTTTATATGGTCTACATGGTAATTTCTCTGGCAATATTTCACATGGTCTATTTTGTTTTTTTCTCTCAAAATACAATATTGAGTAACTCTCCTAGGTTATCACTAGGAATATAGAGATTTCTCAGTATGATACTAAGAAAAATGGTACTTCAATTATACTATCAAAGTATTGAAGAAGAAATAGAAAATGTAGATATAAATGAATCCTCTAACTTTTTACATTGTAGTAGCTTCTTATTTTTAATTTTTTGCATGGATTAAAAAATTTGTCTCAATATTTTGATATAGTCATAAAATTATCTTTGACTAGTTATAGAGGCATATTTTTATTTTCTATTTCTTCTCTATATAATGCACTTGTATTGTATCATATTGATTTTTTGTTTTTGTTTGTTCCTTTGTTTTTTTTTGTTTTTTTTGTTTTTTTTAGTGGTGTTTCTTTTACCTTAGTGATAGTGCTTCTAATGGTTTCAATGCTATGTTTTTGTGTAACTAGGTTTGAATTGGTGAATGATCACCATGATGTTATAATCATGAAATTCAAGTAAATTATGGAATATATTGACATCACTCTAATGCAAGTAGATTTAGATCACATCCTAGGTATTTATGGTTTTTTCATGCTTAAAGAAAAAAGTTACACATTCTCCTCTCTCTCTATACCTCCTCTTCTTTAGTGTCCTCTTGAGATGACCATAAAAAATTGGTAGATCAAGTCAAACCTACTTGATTTTGATATTTAGTATGCATTCTCTTTCAGAATCATCCATTGGTATATATTTTTGTGCTTTGATTTAGTAGATGCAATATGTGATCTGGTTCCCTCTTGGTTTCTTTTTAATCTCCCTAGCTTATAGTTTTTTCTCTTGAGAATGTGTTGAACCTAATATATTGCTATCATTGGGAATGCATTTGATTTCATATATGTCTTGTTGTATATAAAAGTCTTTAATTTTATTTATAACATCATTATGTGCACCATGATTGTATATCTTTGGGTATGGTCTCTCTAGTTCTTCATTCACTATTAGGGTGGTTGGTAAATTTAGATTGTAAATTTTGTTAAGTTTAAGTGGAATAAGGCTTTGGGCTTCTTCTTTTGTATGTTTTTCAAGGGTGGCAGAGTGGATTCCAATGACTAAAGAGTTTGAACTTCTTTATTTTCAATTTTTTTTTAAAGTTTGATAGGATGATATTATGTATATTTGAAATGTTTTCTTTTAGACTCTTTGTATTCCTTTTCTTACTAATACATTTTTTAGTGACTTTGCCACTTTTGCAAAAAAATAAATTATAATGAATAATGTACACATAAAATTTAAAAAAAACCTCTCGCTTAATTTATTATTTGTCATTTTTATCAAGTTGTTATATATTCTAAGTATTTACTTCTTGGCCAATAAATTATGAGAATATAGATGTTTTTGACGATGTAAAAAATGAAGCTTGGAATCAATGGATTGATATGATGAAAATGATTGTTGAAACTACATTATGTCTATCTCTGAGTCCTTTATATTTAACCAATGAATAGATTAATCTTTTAACAACTAAAAAATATCATGGTAGTTGACTAGTATTCCACATATTTACTTGAGCAATTTTTAGCTATACTTTATCATAAATAAATATTTATTGGGCTTGATTTTTTTAATAAATGTTCACTTCAGGAGCTTAAATGACATTAGAATATTAATGTATAATGAGGTTAAATATATAATTTAACATCATAATGTGATGATATTTGAGGGGCATAAAGAAAAAATGTAAAGAGACTGGATGGAAAACTTTAGGATTGTAAGACACCAAATACTAAAGTTTAATAAAAATTGCAATTAAAAGAGCTTAATTATCTAGTTAGTTGTAATTTCAAGTTTGATTATCCTGTGTAAATTGTGATTTTAATTTTGACAAAAATAATTTTTTCTCTTAAAGGTTTTGTGTTAGACAGTATTTATCATTTTTGAATTAGTCACTATAAAAATTATATTGCCTATACAAACATATAGATAGGAAGATTGGAGCTCATGGCTCCCATTTCTGCCCCTAGGGTTTCAACCGTGTCACAAGTCGTTGGCTTTGGGGGTGTTTTTGATTCTTCATGGGCTCCTAATTCTACTGCTACAGTTTCAGCCATGTCTCTGATCATTGGCTCTGGTGGTCTTGCTGATGTTTTGTAGGCTCCTACTTTTGTCACTAGGGTTTTAGCCGAGTCTCCGGTCGCTGGATCTGGGGTATTGTTGATGTTTTATGGGCTCCTACTTCTGCTACTAGTGTTTGACTTGAGTCCTTGGTCGCTGGCTCTGGGGGTCTTGGTGATGTTTTGTGGGGCCATTGGGCCTCTTTTGTTGGAGTTGGGGGGACTACGGCTTCCCTTTCCTCTACTTTGTCTCAGCCTCCCTCTTTGGCTCCTTTGGCGAGTGGTTCTTGTTCTTCTAGTGCCTCTGTGTCTGAGGGAACTCTTGTTGGTTCTAGTGCTCGCACGACTGGTAGGATTGGGGCTTTTGTCAGGTCTAAGCATTGTCAAGAACTTAGGAGTTTTATTACAGTTTCAAATGTTGTATCTGTAAAGATGAATGAGGATTTGGAGAAGGAAATGGATAACTATGTTACCATCTTCTCATCTAATGTAGTTATCTGCATATTTAGGGGTTTTTGACCCAACAATCCCTAGTAGTTATCTGCAAATTTAGGGGTTTTTGACCCAACATTCCCTAGTTGCATGATTGGATCTCTCAACATTGGGAACCCTACATTTTGGGTACAGTCCAGATTTTTCCTATGGCAATAGGCTTTTTCATTGCTAAATTTAATTTTTATCATGAAGCAAATTTTATTTTGTGTGATCTTTTTTCACTTGGGATGATAATTTCATGCTTATGGTTAAGCCATGACATGCTGATTTTCCCCTTTTTCTAAAATTTTTAACACGATTTCTATATGGGTGCGGCTTCCTCACCTTCCTCTTCATCTTTGGTGTCATGGTCTATTGGAGGAAGTGGTAAATGCATTAGGTAATTTTTTATGTTAGATGATGAATCTGTTGATTTGTAGCATTCTACTTATGCTTGGATTCTTGTGGAGATTGATATCGCTAAAGGGATTCCAGTGGAGATTGAGAATAATTCTTCATTGGGAAGATTGGTTCAAAAAAAGGATTACCAAGGGGTTTCTTTTAGATGGAGAAGATGTTTTAAAACTGAGCATGTTGTTGCACAATGTAGTTTGGAGAAAAACATATGGTCTACCAAGTTGTGGATGGTGCTTCAGAAAAACATTATACGGTTTTAAAAAACCCTAATAGAAGTTTCTCCTAGGTGGTTGTGGAGAACTATCCTGCAGTCTCTTCCTATGATGTTTTGGTTACTGCTGATAGGGGTGCGAGGAGGGTTCTTTTCCCTTTCATTGTGGGGATCTTGGTTGATTCTTCTGGTCCCAGCAGTGATGTATTGTTTGTGTCTCAGGAAGGTGATGCCTGTGATAGGGCTTTTTTTGGAGATTGTGTTGTCTTTGTTGAGAGATGTGTTGTTGCTGGCCCAGTCTCTCTGGTCATTTTTGGCCCTACCTCAAATTCTTTTGCAGGTGATGTTGGTCTTCCCTTGGGTTTTTAGAGTTCGACGTTAGATTTTTTGGCTTGGCAAGATGTGGCTGCTAAGGTGGAGGAGGGTTGGACTATAGTGAAGGGTACAAAATCCAAGACGTCTACGCCCTCCTTTGATATGACCCTCCATTCCCACAAAGGTATATAAAGGTAAATCTTAACTTGTGGGTGTTGGGCTTGGGCTTTCCTCTGTTCTTTGGGGCTTTTCTTTGTTTTGGGTAGCTATTTTTTTCTCAGTAGTGTTTGTTTCAGGTTATGGGTGCCTGGTGATAAAACCCTCTTCTTGGTCTTGTTCCATTCCTTGTTGAGGGCTTCATGGATATCTTTCTTTAACCTTTTTGTAAAGGGTTTCGGGTCCCTTAAAAACCTATTTTTCACTTAATCAAAATAATTATATTGCAATGGATCAGTTTACATTTTAGGTGAATAATTTTTAAAAGGCTATAATTAAATAAAAGGATTAGAGATATTTAAGTTGAATAAGAGGTGATTAATGCGGTCTTTGAATGATTGGTGAAATTATGATTCATAAATAAATCACCTAATATTAAGAGTTATTTAATCTAAACATATAAACTCTCTAAAAAAATTAATATTGAATTTATTTTCTAGACTTTAATAGAATAGATAACTAAACAAACTTCAAAATAAAATCTAAAGAAATCCTAGTCACATCAGTTTTACCAAAACAAACCAAGAAATAATGTCATCCAATCAATAAAATATTTAAACTTGTAACAAAAGATAAATTGTACAATATTAAAATTGTGAAAAGTATTCCAAAATAATTTATGAAAACAAAAAAAATAATTGCAAAGGTATTTAAAAAGTGTCAAAGTTGGTGGGTGTACAATTATTATTGATGAAGTGAAAGGAAACAAATCGCTTTAATGAAAAAAATCACTTAATCAATAAATTTTTGAAAGGCTTATTTTTCATTTTCCTTATTAATGTTAGGTCAGCTGGCAATGACATCTTTATCACTGATATCTAAATGTATGACCACCTTCAAATGAACAATATTTCTAAAATAGATTGAGGAATACACATTAAATTTGTTTGGAAGCTCTCAGTCATAGGACCCCACAAAAATTTTATATAAATATAAAAATACAATAAAAATTGTTAGAACTTACCTTTTCCTAAATTCATGTTACATTTATTTAACACCGAAAAAAAAAAAATTATCTAGCTAATAATATTTAATGTGAAAACTACTCACAATTTCTTCTTAATCTAGGGAAGATAAATTGGATCATTTTTAAATAGATTAAATTAAGCTGGAGAGAGAGAGTGGAAGCGCTTGGTAACAGTAGCTCTGTATTTAAATATCCAATTCTGTGACAAAGTAGCTCGTCACCTTAACTGCCTTCGAGCGTTTAGAAAATTCTGAGAATGGGAAACAGCTTCACTAAGCTTCTGTGTCTTCTGTGGTCAGAGTCGAATCTGAAAGCCACAGACATAGGACTGGCGTTATTGGGCTTCGTGGCTTTCTATTTCTTTGTGCAGAGAAAAAAGAAAGGACCACCAATGTGGCCTCTGCTGGGTATGCTACCTTCCCTAGTTCTCCACTTAAATGATATCCACGACTGGTCTACACAAGTTTTGAAAGACTGCGGAGGAACGTATTATTTCAAGGGGCTGGTCACGACCAGCATGGAAATCCTAGTGACAGCGGTCCCGGCCAATCTGGAGCACGTCCTGAACCGCAGATTTAATAATTATCCAAAGGGAATATATTTCCGGTCCGTGGGGCACGATTTTCTTGGCGACGGCATCTTCAACTCTGACGGTGATGTATGGAAAGCGCAGAGGAAAACTACCAACATAGAGTTCAACACGTCCTCGTTTAGGGCAAAAATGGCAGAGTCAGTGGAAGAGCTGGCGCAGAAGCAGCTTGTGCCCCTTCTCGAAGAAACCTCACGGTCTGGTGAGCCAATTGATCTGCAGGACGTGCTCCTGCGCTTCACCTTCGATAATGTGTGCATGGTAACGCTGGGAGTCAACCCGGGCTGTTTGGCGGGAGGAGGAGAAGAAGCGAGGGAATTCGCCACAGCGTTTGAGGACGCCACGGAGATGACCATGTTGAGGTTTGTGGCGCCCCCTATTGTCTGGAAGTTCATGCGGTATTTCCAATTGGGACCCGAGAAGAAGCTCCGCAGATCCTTGGCTACAGTCAATGGGTATGTGGACAAGATAATCAGGTCTCGAACTGGGAACTCCGGTGCCGGGACCGGGACTGACCTCCTCTCGGCCTTCATGAAGCCCAAGACGGAGCGAGGTGACCGGCTTTACACGGAAGAGAAGCTGCGGGAAATCACGGTTAATTTCATTCTAGCCGGGCGGGACACCTCGTCTGTGGCACTCTCATGGTTTTTCTGGCTTCTCTTCGGCAACCCGCGGATCGAAGAAAGCATCCTGACGGAGATTCGGTCCATCTTGTCGAAAAGATTTTCGAATGGTTTACATACCCATAAAACCATTCCAGGATCGAACATTTCAATGAATGTAGGGAGCCTGAATTTTACAGTAGAGGAGGTGAAGCAGATGCATTATTTGCAGGCGGCGCTGTCGGAGTCCATGCGACTTTTCCCCTCCGTTCCCTTCGACCTTAAGGAAGTGGACTCCGACGACCGCCTCCCCGACGGGAGTTATTTAAGAAGAGGGGGGAGGCTGATATATTCGATATATGCAATGGGAAGGATGGAGAGCATATGGGGGATGGACTGCATGGAATTTAGGCCGGAGAGATGGTTGGACCCGGATGGGAGATTGGTCAGCGAGTCGGCTTATAAATACCCGGTGTTTAATGCTGGGCCAAGGCTTTGCCTGGGAAAGGACTTTGCTTATTACCAAATGAAATGGATCGCAGCGACAATCATTTGTGGGTTCAAGATGAAGATGGTGGCAGGACATGTTGTGAAGCCCAAGTTGGCTCTCACTCTCTACATGAGAGATGGGCTGATGGTCACATTGCAGCCAAGGGAACCCCTTTGACTGTAAACTTCCACTAGAGAAAAACAGTTTAAGTGCACTTCATAGCCCCGATTCCATGCATTTCTATATATAGGTTATATTTAGTCTTGTCCTCTTCATCATCCTTTTAATATGATGATTATAATATAAGTTGTATATCAGTGTTGTCTAAGAAAGTGTTTCAATAAAAATATTTTGGAATCTTATGGTTCCTTAATTGCATGGCATGATATGATGATATGTCATGGGCTTGGTTATAGGATTTTTCCTTTATGTTCATATCATCTTGGCATAAGGTTTTCAATAGGTTATTTAAATTCTTGTTTTACTCTATATATATTCTTTTCTTGTTCGGATGACTTTCGCATTACATGATCATCAGTGTGCTTCAGAGGCTGCAAGAGGTTTTTGAACCCATGTTGGGACCCGAAGCCCGATCTGGAACAATTATTAATTTCAAGACACTGGTGAATTAACCTTTTTAACTTTCTGGTAATCTGACTTTTGAGATATCGCAGAACATAAAGCATATCCGTTATCACCTGATTCCTGAGCTTTGATTTGATGATCCCAAGAGGTAGTTGTGTCCTATTACATGCCACTCAGGCCATAGTGTGGGTTCTTGAATTTTAGGAGTTTCGAGTAACATGACGAATTTCGATGCTCCTTTCAGAACCAATACACCTCCAAATCGAATTATTTTGTGGTTCAATGTGGCCTATAGTCTTTCGCTGCAATGTATTCAGCGAAGACCAAGAATTCAAGATATAATTTGGGGTCGTTTAGAAGCTTTTAGAACTGCTTTAAACACCGCGTTGGATTTCACGTCCTTTCTTTCTACGTATAATATTTGTGATTTGTGTAACTCCCTCATTTTCATCATGAACAATGTAAGGGCCCTGGACGGCGAGTTCTGTTGCCGAGCTCAGCATGACTTGGTGTTGCGTCATTTCTTGTTGAATCTGAGTTGAATTAGGAGGCAAGGCCAATTTGTTATATTGAACGAGATCACTGGAAGCCGACATAAGATCTTGACTTAGCGGATTGGTCCTAAGGGTTATCGCACAGAGCTAAGACCGAGGCATTTATAAGTTTGAGCTATCATTGTAGGCTGACATGAGTTGGGCAGACTCAATAATGGTAACATGCATTGATTGCACGTGGGAGATGTTATTGGGGCTCTTATTTTGGTGTCGACGTATTGACGCACTCGAGACATTTGTGTGATTGGTGGATCGCAGCGTTGAGGATTTTTCCTAGCCGTGCGATGAAGATCTTGATGAGGGATGACTACCTTCATTCTCCGAGGATGGATCCAAGGAGGTGCTTATTTAAGCAAGGTGAGCTTCAGGCATTTGGAAAGAATGAGTGGTGAATCATTCAGACTTGATCATTTTGGTAGCAAGGCAATCTGGACCAGCGAGTGATAGAGCGAGCTAAGGAGTTCTGGATTTTTATTTTTTGCAGAGTTGGGAGCTCGACTTTATCATTGTAATAAACTCGGCTAATTGACTGTGAGCTCAGGTATCTTTTGAGTCGACTTGTGTTTGTGAACACATACATGCTTGGCTTTGTAATTTGTAATTGGTTTGCAGATGTATTAAGAATTCATGCTCGCCCCCATATTCTGTGTTGTGTTCTTGTCTTGCATCTGAGTTCATTTCTGTGCTCTTAGCGGAGTTCTTTATGCGATATCTTATTTAAGTCTTTTGCACTAAATATTATGAATCGGGTCCTTAAAATGGGTTAGGTGTAGTCTAGAAACGAGCTCGCTGTGCTGATTGCCAGTGCCGCACAGGTGCAACTCTCGAAACCTGTGACAAATAATGTGATAGGGCTGTGGCACTTCGAAGTCAATGACAAAAGTATAAATATGAATTTCTTCGCTATCTTTTGTTATATTATGTGAGTGATAAGATTGGAATAATGATGGAAAGATAATGAAAATTTTGAAGGGGTATGAAATTTAAAATTTCTTGGTCTTAAATTGTCGGCAAGAGAATGCATGCTAATAAGAGCCAAAGATAGGTGAAACAAGAATTTCTTGTGCGAGGATCGAAATAGGGATATCATGGCTTCGGGCCTAAGAAATCACCATAAAACACCCACGACTCATTCATTAGCACATTCTTCTTATCCTCATGGGATTCTAACTCTATAATGAAGAAAGCTTTAGCATAGGGGAAAATGCTAATCTTATGGTCTAGATAATCTTTCTATAAAGAAGAAATCCAATTGTGTAAATCACATAGTTTCAGTCAATTTTTTATAAATTTATAAATCAGTGCATGGTCGTCTTGGATGGCTCCTCATCTAGGATAGGCACATAACACAAATCTCTAGAATGTGCTCAAAGGGAAGAAGATTAATTTAAAAGTTAGATTTATTTTTATCGTTCACGTCTCCACCAATTGCATTGCACCTGACAGTGTTGCTTGACTTTCTTAAACCAAAAGCCCTAGTCGACTTGAGTAAAGGATGAGAAAAATCATGGTGATTTTGTATCTCTAAACCCTTAAAACTGTAAAAAATAAAAACACACAAACAACTACTAATGTAGCGAAAGGAGATTTTATTTATTGATATATAAAATAGATTACAATGCCCCTATTTATAGAGGTAACAAAGACTCAAGGAGACTAAATAGAACTCTAATATAATAGCCTAATAAACTGAAATGTGGACAACAAATTGAGAACGTAGAGGATAGATCAACCAATATTTTTAGCACATGCTAGAAATAGTCTTCATTTGATAAATAAATATGGAGTCTATTATAACTACCTTCCCTGTTATTAGGGAATTTGAATAGTTGTTGTAACAACTATATCTTCATATCTGCAATTTCATTTAAGCTTGACTACGCATGGAAGGTGATGTGGAAGGGAGAAATTAATGTCTTCCGACATTCCCCCTTAATTTATACCGTAGATGCTACCACATTTACATAATTATTTGTTCTTGATTATTATCTTTCATTTATCTCTTCAACGTGTAAAATCAACGAAATCTAGAAATCAAACCAAGGAAATCCCATCATTCTCTTGGGATGCTCTACTAGGAGTTCTGGTACACTTGGTCTGCTATCCAATATAGGTTTTAGATTTGATACATAAATTCTTCAAGAACTTATATAGAAGTGGTTGTGGAAAAGTCAACAGATTTATAGAAAACATGTGGAACAGAACAACAATTTACACTCACTCAATAACAATCTCTATAGTCCATGTATAACTGACTACATACAATTATTCATATTTGTTGTCAATGTGGGTTAACTCTAGTTTATTTAATACAACTATGAATATGGAGAAGATGTTTTGGGGGAGAAATTAATTACTTTCAACACTCCTTAATTTTGACTAAAAATACTATAACATTCACAAAATCCAAACCAATTTTACATATTTACTCAAATTTTGAATAATGACTTCAAACATTCTCTAAGATCTTTAGATTTTTTCTTCAATAATGATAGCCTTATCCAAACATGCTCCAAATATTGTGATAATTCTTCACAACTTCAACAAGGAATTTCCTGCAACTTCCTTATCTTGTTTGTTAACTTTATTGTGATTTTGCTTCAATGATTTACCTTTCCTTGACATCCTTTAACTCAATTTACTAACCAATCTATCAACAACTACAACTATATACTTCACTATGATATCTTGTGTCATGGCTTTGACAACTAGATAGGAACTTCCTTTGCATTGTTCAAAATGACCTATTGGTAGCTTTTGCTTACAACTAGATGCCTTTCTTTTCCATGGTGACTAGAAGCACCAATCTCAACTTTCAACTTAACATGTTAGGGTTTATTTATCTTACCTACAACTAATACAATTCTAAAACGGTTCCATTATATCATAAATTATTACATGCATGAAGTGGTTTATAGCTGACCACGAACTCTACAAATAAGTAGTTTTGAATGAACACAAAAATCTCATACAAGTGGTTTCATATGACCAAAAACTTTACAATCACATGGATTTAGATGACCATGAGCTAACATGATGTGAAATTACTAATTCACAATGCATTTTATCACTTTGAACATTATTTAGGAATTTTTACATTTTTCCTTTTCCTTGATTTAATCATGACTATGGCAACACACCAAATTTTCCATCAACCTTGTCTCACCTAAACATCTATAGCTATATATGATAATTTCATGAAAACACAATACTATTTTAGCCATTTCTTCTATGTCTTCCATGAAAGAAAATACACTCTTTTACAATTGATAGAGAAGATTAAAACAACAACTTTCACTGATCATTTCATTTCAAAAGGGAAAACCTTTTGGTTCCTCAAACATACTACCACTAATATCTTTCTCCAAGGAACTGCTATGTAACAATCCAAGAAAGCTATATCTTACCTTACTTAGATTGACTCAAATAACAACTGTAGCATCTTTATTATTTCTTCACCTCTTATTACTGGTGACTACACTTGCATTGGCTGCAATAACTTTCTACTTACACAAATCGACTCTATGTGTTTGTATTCTTCAAATTTTCTCCACACTTTCTCTTCTTTAGCTCCTCTTTGATCTTCAACAATTAAATTTATCATTATTTTCAAATGGTTGATAACTTCTCCAAACTTAATACAGATATTTTTATACAATTGATGATGTTACTTGAGTCGCCTTCTAACCAAAGTTGTTTGATTCCCAGATCATGGGCTAACTTTGTAACTTGGATGGCAGCATTAGCTTCCGCATAGTGGTTAGTTTGAGTGCCCAATAGGAATCTGACAGAAGCAATGCAATGACCAAAGCAATTATGATTTATACCACCACTTCCCACCCTTCCCGAGTTGCCCTTGGTAGCACCGTCAAAGTTATCTTTAGACCAGCCTTCTAGAGGACTACACCAGGAGCAACTTTGTCTCTTATCCACAAACTTCTTGGGGTCAGCAACAACCCTATTACCTGCAAAAGGGTTAGTATTCCCACACGAGACAAGATTCTCCAGTAGATTCATAAAATTTGGTCTTAGGTGCTACCTCACTTTTGCTGGGGAATTTGGAAAGAGCGGAATAATCGCATCTTTAGGGATTGTAGTGTCAACCCAAAAATCATTTTTGAAAAATTTCTTCATGCTCTGCTGGACAATCTGGTCTCATGTGGGAATACTAACCCTTTTGTAGGTAATAGGGTTGTTACTGACCCCAAGAAGTCTATGGATAAGAGACAAAGCTGCTCCTAGTGTAGTCCTCTAGAAGGGTGGTCTAAAGCTAACTTCGACGGTGCTGCCAAGGGAAACCTGGGAAGGGTGGGAAGTGTTGGTATAATTTGTAATTGCTTTGGTCATTGCATTGCTACTATTAGATTCATGTTCAAAAATCAAACTAACCACTATGTGGAAGCTAATACAGCCCTCCAGGTTACTAAGTTAGCCCATGATCTGGGAATCAAACAACTCCGGTTAGGAGGCGACTCAAGTAACATCATCAATTGTATAAAAAATATCCACCCACCTTCGTGGATGATCACGAACATGATAGAGGATACACATGGACTTTTAAACACCTTTGAAAGGGTGCACATAACCCACATGTTCATAGAAGGAAACCAAGTTGTTGATTGCTTTGCCAATAGGGTAGTGCAAAGTGATATGGAGATTCGCTAGATTTGCGGCGGAGATATGCCACGTGAAGCCTTGGATTTAGCTGATTATGACCGAATCCATGGGAAGGAGGGAAAAATAAAAAGTAATCATGAAAACAAAAGCTAGGCTGGGAAATGGCATCACCATTAATGGAAAGTACATGAAAGACTATATGGGCAATAACTACAATCAAATCCCACACACTTACTAGGTACCCAGATGTAAAGAGGTAACTTACGACATAAGGTACAATAGAAGGCATTTTTGAAACAAATCTGAGAGGTTAGATTTTCGTAGAAGCTTGCCCTTGTTAATGATTCTCAATCTTTGTGCTATGGGCAGAGAAAGGCCCAGGAGGGAGCCCACAAAGGATGGAAAAAAATGGAAAAGGCAGAGAAAGGTTTGGAAGTACCTAAAAACTGGGGGTATTTCCACATTTATTAAAAGGCTCCATGGTGGGAAGCCATTTGTTACTAAACTTTTGGTCAAAAACCGGGATGAAGGCAACATCAAAATTGAGGGCAAAAAGTTTACAGTGACAGAAGAAGTTATCTCTATGGTGATGGGGCTTCCCATAGTTGGGAAGAAATTCTAAAAAGACATAAATATTTTGGATGCTTCCATCAGCGACTTTGTTTGAGACAAGGAGGAAAAGGATGAGCTCACCAAAGTCGGTACCCATTACTTTCCTGATGGGATGAAAATTTTGTGGTGATTTATTCTCCGTGCCATCATCTACTACATTACCCTCGACTCCAAGTTTGATAGAATCCGCACCCACCATTTTGTGCTTTTGAATCATTTTCACCACGACATGCTGGTATCTATCCCCTTTTAACTTTATGCTTCAATAAATGATAATATTAACGGGTATAGACAAAAATCCATAGCTAACCCCGCCTTGCATGAAGGACTCTTGTTTCTCATCTATGAACACTTTAAAGCTCAAATTATTGGTAACAAGGTGAGCCAAAAAGAGGAAATGGAGGCTTCAGGATCCGACTACGTCCCCTCGGACACAAAAGATAGCGTGGGATTGCATTTTGATGATGATGAGGTTTATGAAAGTAAAAAGAACATCCAGGGATCTTCTTCAAAGAAGAAAAAGGGCACTCTGGTGAATGCTAAAAAAGAGATCATGGTAACCCCTAAAAAATAGATCACTACGATTATTTCCTTTGATGAGGAATACAATGAGGAAGACATGGACTCTAATTGTGAGGAGAATTTGACTGGTAGGAAAAACAAAAAGAGAAAGACTTCTAAGTCTGGGAAACCCCCAAAAAGAAACGATAAGGATAAGGAAGTGAGCATTGATAGGTCTTCCCCAGAGGACAAGCTTCGAAGAAATTCTCATGTTATGGACAACAATCCTCCTATGCACAACACTAATCAAACTGACATTGGGATGGAACAGGAGAAGGAATTTAGCTATTACATGGTGGAAAAGGGGAAGATCAATGGGTGGAGACTTCAATACAAAGTCAGATAAAATGGGGACAACCAGAGAGATCATAAACCCCAAGGTTTTGGTCAGAGATGGAGGCCATATTAAGTTAGATGAACTTATTGACCCTTCTCTAGTTGTGCTTAGCAACAACACAAGGGAATTCAACATTGACCTGCTAAACAACTCAAGAAACAACATGCTCAACAACTACAGGATGATCAAGTGGCTCTATCACGAGGTGGAAGACCTCAAAAATAGGGTAAATGACACTAACATGGGGAACATGAACAATGAAATGGTGGATATCAATAATCTGAGCACCCGCATCCAAAAAATGGAGGAAAGCATGACCACGGTCGAAACAACCCTTAAGAAAATAGAAAATTGGAGGAAAGCATGACCAGGGTCGAAACAACCCTCAAGAAAATAGAAATCAAAGTTATAACACTCTTAAAATGACCAGAGAGCAAACCAATGCTCAGATTGACAAGCTGGAGGAGAAACTAGTTGGGAAGGATGTAGCCAGCAAGGATACTGATGCTATGTAGAATATTGAATAGGGGCCAGGCAAGCGTACCCGTGCTAAGACCAAGAATACCAAAGACGAGGACCTGGAGATGGTGATCCAAAAAATTAAAGATTCGGCAGCCAGCATGGAGCTAAAGGAGGCCGAGGCGGGCAATATCATGAAGGACTTATCTTGAGGTTCCCTGGCTTTTCTTTCTATCTCTATTTATTTCTGCTTTTTAGAAGTTTAGTTTTTTCTCTAGCCTTTCCTGGCCTGTCCTATCTTTTGAACTCGCTATGTTTTGATACTTTAATCGTGGTATTTTAAATCTCTATTTCAGGTTTCAGGAACCCTGTAAAACCTATTTTACTTAATCAAAAACTTCTCAAAACTTAAGAAAACTTCCATTTGGTGGTCTCTTGGGCCCTCCTCTGAGGGAGTTGGGCCTAACCTAGCTCTGATATGAAGTGTAAAAAGTAAAAACACATCAACAACTACTACTGCAAAGAAAGAAGATTTTTTTTATTTATATATAAAACAGATTAAAATGCCTCTATTTATAGAATTAACAAGGATTCAAGGAGACCAAATACAACTCTAATATAACAACCTAATAAATTGAAATGTGGATAACAAACTGAGAAAATAGAGGATAGATCAACCAATATTTTTAGCACATGATAGAAATACTCTTCATTTGATAAAAAAATGAATTCTATAATAAGTTCCTTCCTTACTATTAGAGAATTTAAACATGTGTTATACAAGTTATATCTTCACATCTTGAGTTTCATTTAAGTTTGACTGCGTACGGAAGGTGACGTGGAAGCGATAAATTAATGTCTTCCAACCAAAACAAGACATCGTGAGTAGTGTGAAGGAGGATTTCCCAATTCCTAGGGGAGACAAGAAATGAGAAACATTGAACATATTTAAGACAACTAAATAAAAATGGAGAGAAAACGCATAACACATAGAATTATAGTGGTTCGGCAAATTTTCTTAGGTCCACTCTCAAAGAAGGGAGATCTCTTATTAATGTTTAACCAATATAATATCCATGGCTTGTACAAAACCATTTATAGAAATATATACAACTAGAAAATGAGGAGAAGGGAGAAGATGAATGGTCATTTGACCTTTTGAGCTTCACAATTCCAACAATCTCCCACTTGAAGTCTAACCGATACAACCATCAACATGCCATCCCTACTTTTCCATCTTTAATTTCACATTGTAACCAGACCTTGAGAAGACATTAACTTTGCTAGAATCTAATCATGAACACTGCGAATTAATATTCTCCAATTTTTATCTAACTGAATATAATTTAACAGTCAAACATGTGTTCTAACAACTTTTACAGGTGCAAACTCACCCATAAATTTACGATTAGGAACACCACTTTGTACAAATTCAGAACATACTCCTTTACCCAAAGAAGATTACACGATATTATGCTCTAGTGAAACTGAATAATACATCTGATCATATTTACATAACATCCAAACCAAATTGACAAAATCCTACTGGTTAGCGTCCTCTACCAACACACACAACTTCTCAAATGCCTTAGCACCCTTATTAGCTACTAATTTCTACCTCACTTTCATGATGTCTATTAGCTTCCCTAATTCAGCGATTGCAGTTCCACGTAATTTGGATTTTCCCAATATAATGGGATTTTTCTTGGGTCTCCAATTAAGAACCCAAACTACCCTCTCTGCTACTTTAAATTTGAAACGGGGCATCATTTTATATATCTTGAAGAACTGAATCTTACACCACCGAAGTAAGTAATCAAAGTGTAATTCCAGAGCATTGTACAAGGCCCTAGTAGTAGCCAATTTGACATCATTATCACCATCCTTTGAGAAATTCAAATTCATACCCTCCCTGCACTTCCAATCCAGTTTAGATCTATGTTTTCTTCAACTTGAAATTGTTTTTTATTCCCTTTCTCACTGTCCTCTTTGATGTTATTGGAAGATTCAGCAAGTCCCAAAGGAATTTGAAGTTGATGCTGGGTGATTATTTTGCGTTCTTTAATGAAATTTTTAGATGCAAGTACTACTGAGTTCGGCAGGGAAATGAGCATTGAAGTAATACTTGCTTTTGTTTCTACAACCAATGTTGTAGCTTGAGCAACAACTACACAATGTTCATGGTCACCTCTTGCCTTTCTTATTAAATCATCTTTAAAACCGTAATCATACTTATAATATTCTTCAAATCCTTATCCACTTGCTCGGGCTTTCTTCGCAAATCTTCTAGCTTCCTCCTCGTCTCAATAAAACTTAAACCCATTAGCAGTGCCAGTTCCATGAGAAATTTTGGTCCCTTGGCTCACCTTAGCCAAAACTTCACTCGCAATATTTTTGAGGTCTACTGGTACTGCTTGCTCAGATAACTCCAGTGCTTTAAAAAATTTTAGAGCACATCTACCCTCTTCTCTTGAAATGAAGGAAACCGTAATATCTTCATTGATTTTATTTGACAACCAACCCGACGGTCCAATTTTGAGCATCAAAATCGTCTGCATCTCCCCTCGTGTAACTTCCTCTCTTTTGACCCCATCCTCATGTGCAATAGATGTGGCACCAATTATAACCACCAAAGATGTCATCATGCAAAAAATTGGCTACTAACAACCCAAAGTTATTTGGAAGAGGAACGACCATAAGTCCCTCTGGCATTTTTGATATATTGTACAAGCTGCTTTGGCCATCATAAAACATACTTTGTATTATGAAAAGCTATGTGATTCTCTCAAACTAGCGTGTCCTTTATCTTTTCTGAATCTGTAAAATAGTTGTCACGATGTCTTGAACCATGAAATTAGAAGCAGGTGTTATAAAGAAATGATATAGCTCCCCATAGAGACCGCAATTGGCTATATGTTGCATGACAACATCATAGTTTCCAGAGACTCGCAAAAGAACCGCTAGGAATGAATCTCAATAGAAGGACATTACCTACAGTCAGATTAACCTTTTAATTGTGGTAAATAAATTGATGTATGTACATACCCTTTGGACCAATGAACAACTCTTTCCTGTCATCTTTCACTCCCACGGTATTAATTCGGGACAATCCCCAGGTGACCTGCAATCTCGCCGATCACCCGTTGTGTCATCCCGCAGACTCTCTTCCATGCTCTTAAAATAAAATTCATAGATAGAGGATTCTTCATCCTAATTTTCACCAGCTGCAACCTTATTAGCACTCCTTCCATTTCTCTCATCATCTATAGCAACGTTATCAATAATATTTATGTTGTTATCAGTTATCAAATTTTCAAATCTTTTGGTTTCCTCAATCTATTTTTCATCTAAATGTGTTTCTTCGTTATGGCTATCAGGTGCAGAACAACCTAGATCTTTTTACATTTCATCAACTTCGGTAGTGGAGTGTTCATCTTAATCTTCATCTATTTTCATTAGCAAAATTTCACATCCAACAGGGGCAAACAATTTTTCTTCATGACATAATATTTCTTCTTTTTATTTCTTATATGCAAACTTAAAATTAATGTCTACTTCCTCATTTCTTGCCTTACATTTCAACTGCTCCTTTTCAACATCTTGTTGATGTGGATGTCGAGAAATCTTATGAAAAAGCTCTGCACCATTGTTGCGAATAGCTCCCACTTCATTTTGACTCTCTACCAGATATAAAGTACTTGATTTGTTCCCTTTTAAAATAACTAGGGACCCTTTTGTCACCTTCCATTCATTAGATTCCAACTTGTCATTACATCCTTGAGAGAGCAATTGGCCATCTAAAATTGAATTGTTTTTAACCCGAGGGACATACTTAACATCCCACAGCAGCCAACTATTTCCAGTGGCTAGTTTTAGAAAAAACATATCATTTTCCAACAATATTAAGAAATTTATCATCTGCAAGAAATACCTTACCAAAATTTTTGCTTTAAAAGGTTTTGAAAAACTCCCTGCATGAGCTAGTATGAAATGATGTCCTGTATCAAGCACCCAAACATTTGTTGCAACTTTGGATGTAGTCAAAATAATAGCAACATCGTATTATATATCCACTCCTTGGTTTTAACCAATCTCTAATGCCAATTGTAAGTTATAAATGAGAAGATATAAACAATGAACATATTTAAGACAACAAAAGAATAATTGAGACAAAACACATAACACACAAAATTATAGAGTTTTGGAAAATCTGCCTACATCCACTCTAAAAGAAGGGAAATCTCTTATTAATATTTACCAATACAACATCCATGTCTTGTACACAACCATCTATAGAAACATATACAACTAGAAAATTAGGAGAAAGGAGAAGACAAAAGGTCATCTGATCGTTGGGCTTCACAATCCCAACACAAAGGAAATATGATTTGCTTTGCTTGCATCAGAACTAGGGACAAGACCAAAGCCAACACACACTACACCATTGCCCTTGATATCACCATCTACAAGAGGAGAGCTAGAGGAAATAAAAGAATTTTCATCATAGATTGCCCAAGGAGATCGAAGAAGCAAAATGAGCGAAC
>MU224172.1:983931-996672 GCA_018584345.1 Thuja plicata
AGGTTTGGAGAGCAATTTTAGAGGAGAATTTGAGCACTCAAGCTCTCTTCTTGTTTTCTTTATTCTTGCATTCATGGCTCCTCATATAGATTAGAATCATGTTTATTTCCATAGATTATATTTGCATGCATATTTCCTTTCATAGACTAATATGCATTGTTATCACATAGAGTGGATTTCATTTTTATGCATTTGAATCTCTCGTTTCATGGTGTATTTGCAATAGACAGAACTAGGTCAATCTGAGGGCCTTCATTTTATATTTTTACACATCCATGACTAGAGAGCTATGGATCGATATTTGAGGCCTCATTCTTGAGCAACTTTGAATGGAATGATTCATAGAAGTGTGACAACATTTATGAACACACTTCCATCCTTTAAGAACATCTTTTTGCACATGGGGTGTCTGATGCAAGAGCATCCTAGGGTAGGTGGAAATCCTGCATGTTGGAGTTCTTTTGTTGGAGAACTTGGTTGGTGAACTACTGCTGAGTTGTAGTATTGGCCGAGGGGCTTGGTCGCTTGAGGGGCTCGACCGCTGGAGGGCTCGGTTGCTGAAGAGGCTCGGCCACTGGAGGGCTGAGTTGCTAGAGGGTTCGGAAAAATTTTGTTGCTCCGCATGTGTTGTGGCTTGGTAAAGCTTGAGGGAGCTTGGTCACTACTGTTGCTCGACAATGCTTGGCAGTTTTCTCTTGTGCTTGGCAGTGTGGCTGGCTGACTTGTGTTCTTTCAAATTTGGGAGGCCGACTTGCAGTATTTAATTTCGATCTCTCATTGAGGGATGCATGTGGAACTATTTACGTCTTGGACTTTTATCCTATGTGCATTTAATATTTATTTGCAGGGTGACTTGTGGCTTGGATATGTATTAATGTAAAGGTTTATTTGCAATAGGCCAACTTGTGGCCATGCTTGTATTTAAGGAGGTTTAGGGTAGAGTGTTGGGACAAATTAGAGGTAGAGATAGTGATTCAAGTTGGAATGGAGCTAGTGGCCAACGCTTACAAACAAAAAATTTCTTGGAATTCTATGTGCCCAAGTGTAGATCTTACTGAATGTTTCTACCAGATTATTGTGACCTGTTGTTATAGATTTAGCTACCTAGGGTTTGGTTTTGAGTTGGATCTTGAGGTATCTTGTAGGGCTGTTATTACTTTGTAATTGGTCATAACCGGGAAGGATTTACATCTCAACACATTGCATGTAATCAGTTGTTTTATGAATCAGATTTCATATTTTTATTATTTTTGTGTTTTTGTTGTGTTGTTATTTTTGTAGCAAGGTTTTGACTATCCATTCTTGGAACATCTATTATTTGATTGCATCAGGTGGTATTAGAGCTTGAATTTCTTGAGTGTGTGGACAGATCACCAAGGGTGAGGTAGTTTACACCAGGACCTTGAATTGAGAAAGTTGGTGATTTGTTGCCTTGAGTTTTCAAAGATCTTGGAAGATACCTCCGAGAGGATTAGACCCTACAGAAATTGAAGATCTTTTTGATGCTTTGGATTTGAGGGTTACAGAGAAGGTTAAGTTAGATTTCAGATTTGAGATAGAATTGATGAAGAATAAAATTATCACTGAGATCATAAGGGATATGACTCGTGTACCTCAAAATGTGGGCACTAAGGATGGTTATGTGGAAGTTGTTGAAGACTTTGAATCTGCTGGATCTAGTGGAGAGGATAGAACTAACTATACAGAAAGATCTATGGATGGTAGTGTTGGCTAGTTAGATGGATCTGACACTCCACTAAAGTTGAAGCATAAGATGGATGTTTCTAATTTCTCAGGTACTTTGAATCCTGAAGACCTAGTTGATTGGATTGGTGAATTGGAAGTCTACTTTGAGTTAAAGGATATTTGTGATCCACTAAGGGTAAGGTTTCCACAGACTAAGATGAAAGGACATGCTACTCTTTGGTGGAAATAATTGTAGTGAGATAGTGAAGAAGAAGGTGAACTAAAGATCACTAGATGGAGATTGATGGTGACTATGTTAAATGCTAAGTTCGTACCTATTGACTATAAAATTGAGTTGTTTAAGAGTTCATAGAATCTGAAATAGAGGGATTTGTTTGTGAAGGATTAGACCGAGGAGTTCTATAAGTTGACTATTCTATTTGGGCATAGAGAACATTCCAAGGAGAAGGTAGCTCCGTATGTCAATGGTTTGAGATTCAATATTCAGGATGAGATTGGTATGTTGAAGATTGATTCAGTTAAGGATTATTATCCATATGCTCTAAAGGGAAAAAATAATTTGAAAATCAAACATCAATGTGGATCCAGGGGGGAGGAGAAACAGGATCACAGGGGGGAGGAGAAACGGGATCACTCAGTCAAGGATAAGTCGACTGCTGAAGATGAACCAAAACGTGTTGAGCCAAGGAAGAGGCTAGGTAAGGTTTCCTATAAGGGTACTTGTTTTTGTTGTGCTGAAGAAGGATATAGAGCTTATGAGTGCTCCCAAAAGACTGGTCACAAAAGAGATGTTGTGGTGAATGAGGTTGTAGACTTGAATGAACTTGAACAAGGAGGAGATAGTTTGTTTGCTCGGCAAGTACTATTTGGTAAGAAAGTTTTGGAACCTTGTCAAAGGATTAAATTGTTCAGAACTTGTTGTAAAGCTTCTAGTAAAATCTGTGATGTAATTGTGGATGGTGGTAGTACTGATAACATTGTAACCAAGGAGATGGTTTAGAAACTTGGTTTGAAAAGAGTGATACATCCTTGTCCTTATAGGATTGACTGGTAGCGCATGTACATGCTTTGGAAGTGAGGGAACAATGTCTTGTTGACTTTCAGAATGGCCAATATAAAGATCAAGTGTTGTGTGATATTTTTGACATGAGTAGTTGTCACATATTGCTTGGTAGACCTTGCTAGTATGATTGTAGGGTTGTGCATGGTTGTGTCAAGAATGTGTTTTCTATTGAGAAGGATGGTAGGAAGTTTTCACTGATCCTTTGCAGAATGAAGGAAATGGTAGGACAAACCTGAGCTTTGGGTGCCAAGTTTAGTTGAAGGATTCTGAAAAGGTTAGAGATCAGTATGGAGAAAAGACCTTTGTATTGTCAAGAAAAGACTTGAGAAGGAAGAGAAAGAAGAATTGGATCCAGATTAAGAGTGTTGAAGACTTGGAGGACATGTATGTGAAGAACCAGTTTGAGATTTATGTGTTGAATCCTGTAAGATGTTTTTCCAACCTTTAAGAACATATTTTCACACCTGCGGTGTTAGATGAAGGAGAATCCTAGGGTAGATGGCAATCCTGCATGTTGGATTTCTTTAGTTGGAGAACTCGGTTGGTGAACTATTGCTTAGTTGCAGTATTGGCCGAGGGCCTCAGTCATTGAAGGGGATCGCCTGCTGGAGGGCTTGGTTGCTGAAGAGGCCTTACTGCTGGAGGGCTTGGTTGCTAGAGGGTTCAGAAAAATTCTATTGCTCAGCATGTGTTGTGGCTTGGCAATTCTTATGGCTCTAGTGCTTGGTAGTGTGGCTGGCTAACTTGTGTTCTTTCGAATTTTGGAGGCCAATTTACGGTATTTAATTTAGATCTCTCATTAGGGGATTCTTGTGGACCTATTTGGGTCTTGGATTTTTATCCTATGTGCATTTAATATTTTTTTGGAGGCTGACTTACATGGTTTGGATATGTATTAATGTAAGGGTTTATTTTCAACAGGTCGACTTATGGCCATGATTGTATTTAAGGAGGTTTAGGGTAGAGTGTTGGGATAGATTAGAGGTAGAGCAAGTGATTCAAGTTGGAATAGAGCTAGGGGCTGAGGCTTAGAAATAATAGATTTCTTGGAGGCCTGTGTTCCCAAGTTCAGTTCTTGCCAGATGTTTGTACCAGATTGTTGTTACAAATTTGGCTAGATAGGGTTTGGGTTTGAGTCGGATCTTAAGGGATCTTGAAAAAGTGTTATTACTTTGTAATTGGCCATAACTGGGAAGGCCTTACAACCTAACACATTACATTTAATTAGTTTTTTTATGAATCATATTTCATATTTCTATTATTGTTGTGTTTCCGTTGTGTTGTTGTTTTGGCAGCAAGGTTTGGACTATCCATTCTTGGATCCTCCATTATTTGACTGCATCGATTATTTTGGTATAATTTATCTTGAATCTTTTGATTCATTGGGTATTGGGGTCCCCCAAAATCCTCTTTCTACTACTAATTGATGGCCCTTTTCTTGTGTTGCTAGATTTATTTTTTCTATTTTTCTGAAGGTGAAATATCATCCTATTACTTATTCTAGCAACTCTCTTATTATGGTATGTGGCCATGATGTGATGGATAATATGTATTTATATCAATATTGTGTGTTGGTATGTATATTTTATGGTCTTTAGCATTCTCTACTAGATCTTTAGTGACTGGTGATGTATTAGTGGAAGCCCTTAGTTTATGGTAATGTTGAGATCTTCCTTTGTGGTAAGAAATATGTTTTTTTAATTTTATTTCATTCTCTAACCATGATGTGGTGTTGAGAAATCAATAGGAAATGTGTGTTCACTCTCTCTTAGCCAAACCAAGGATAGTCTTCTTTAACCCTCTTACTTAATGTGTGTCCAATGTGGGGTTTTCTTCCTAATCGACCACTTCATTTTTTTGGAGAAATTTTATTGAGGCAATAAAAAACTCTATCAATTTATTATTTAAGGTTGGTGATAGCATTTCCTCCATGGGTATTTCTAGATAATTTTCCATATTTTAATCGATATTGGCATCTCCATTTGACTTTCTAGGGATGTGGTTTTCATAGTTGGAAATAGGTCATTGAATCCAAATTTATATTATGAAGATCTTCCCTTCTAATGTCATTTTTCGTTCTCTATCGGTCACTTGTCCATCCCTAACTATCATAAATTTTAAATCTTCCTCTAATGACTCTTCATGAGATGATGATGACTCCTCCTAGGATGATATTTGTCCTCATGGTATAGGTATGACTTCCTAAAGCCCTGTGGAACCTACTCCACCTCTTGTTGCTAGTGTGTCCACCTTTGGTTGCATGTAGTACTAGTTACCTATTTCTCCTATTTTCATTCCAAACTTTGGTGAATGAATTGCTTCCTCATCATCATTTTTCTCCTTGTATTGATAGTCTTACTAAGTGAATTTATATACTTTTCATCCCTTGTGATGATGTTCCTAATGATAGTATTTCCTAGATTTCTTTCATCAATGAAGGATGAGTTTTATTTCTTGTCCTTCCAAACTCTTCCTCAAGTTGTGGGTGTAATTTATAACAACTTGATGTGGGTTACAAGTTGCTTCTCTAGTGTACTATAACTGGTCTATACTATACATTACTATTAGTGGTCTATTCTTGACCACATGTAAGTGGCCTATTTGTTGTATCTTTGTATAAGGTTGGAACCCTGGTTTTTCTAATTTTATAATAAAATATAAAAGAGGCATTCCATTTATAAATATTGTGTCATTATCAATCTATCAAAATCATAGCTCATTTTAACTTAGCATACTTCCAAAATTTAATGCATTTATTTTATTATCCCTCTATTCATAAAAATTCAATGACAATATTTTACCATTGAAATTATAGTAAGAAAGTTGCAAACTACCTATTTATGATAATATTCTGACATGATGTTTGTCATTAATTCTCCTTGATTAGGGTAGTTGCTAATTTTCTTCATATATTGTAAAATATGAAGAAATATTTTTAATTAAAATATGACATGATAGATGAATGTGTATTTGGTGTTGTGAAATTAAAGAAAATGGAATCTATAGTTGGGATTTTATCCATTGGAAGATAAAGTTTTCCTGTAAACTCATACTTGAAATTAGATTTAATTATTAAATGAAAATTTTAAATTTGTAACTATGGATGGGTTGTTGAAACCTATAGGTGAAATGAAAAAAAATAAAACATATGACACATATACACACTAGAGGTAACTTTAAATCCTAGTAATAGTTCTTAATATATATCCTATGAATAGGGATATCAAGGATCTCACCATATTTATTTATGAGGTAAAATAATTGTATTCTTTGTATGCCATACTATTTTAATGTCAAATCCAATGATAATCAAACTTAAGAATGGTGAGTAGGCCTAAGCACTCTTTTATCTCTCCAAAGAGCTGAATACAAATCTTAATTAAGTTCAAGGATTATTTTTAATTAAAGGAAAACAAGATTTGAAAGGACTTGATACATTGAACATCCTAAAAGACTAGAGAAGTAAATAACAGAGAACTAGCCTAGAAGCCATAGACAACCATCAACCCAAAAATAGGGGAAAAATTCCTTGAAAGTAACAACAGAAAAATATTGGATTACACCCCATAGAGTATCAACACAAAATAATTTGAAAACATCCTAGAAACCTTACAATTTTTTCATTAAAATTTCATATTTCATTATCATTTCATCATTAATGCTTCACACCTTGTTAAGTATATTGTCCTCTAGCATAGTCCATCCATCCTTATTCCTAAATATTGTGGCAAGGTTGACTAGAAAAATATAAGAAAACTTCATGATCACCGCTTTGTTTCTTTGGCTTGAAGCTCCCTACCTATAAAAACAACAACTTTAGACAGTCCCTTGATAATATTCGCTTGATGATTAAGTCTCCTAAGTCCATCTGATCTTGTTTAAGTATATGTATGACTTATTGCAACCACAACTCTCAATTTATAATTAAATGTTGAAATATCATCCTTTAAGGCCTTCATCCTCTGTTGATGGTGAGTTTTAACATCCTCAACTCCCTTCAACAAATTCTGGGGCATTACAAGATCCTTATTAACATTTTGATTATCATTGGTTGAAACCCACCTTTCTTTGATGATATTTATTTCTGAGATAATTTACATTATTAGAGAACAATGTCCATCTATAGTGCCTTTAACACTTTTTCCTATATTTTCACTCTTTACACTGAACATAGTTTCTCCATTTAGGAGTATCCTTCCCCATGGTAATACACACATGCAAGTCTAAACTTTCCTCATTAATAGGTGGGAGATGTAGGGGGGTTTCTTTATCAAGGGATGAAGTCAACATTTGACCCTTTCCTTTCCCTTTAGTTGTAGTAGAAGAGATCCCTTAACCTTCCCTTTAAATTTAATATCCCAAGTTGTGTTAGAATAGTTTGAGATACACTTAATCAAGGGATAATATTTAGATCCCTAATCATCAAAAATAAAAATAAAATATTATTGGGTCTTGGATTCCCTTAATATTTTTTTTCATTTACCTATATGAGCCTCAACCTCATCCCATGAGGGGGCATCCTCTAACCCCACAGAATGATAAGTCAAAAATAGATTGATGTCCTTTTTAGCCCTACATATTTGAGGGTTTCTAGCCACCAAGGTAGCCTTGTCAAATTCCACTATAAGGAGGATCAAACATTCATGTAGAACTAAAAATGAGGGATTTTTTCTTTGGGATTTGATACTATGTGAGAGAGAAGAGAAAAATAGAAGGGGATCAAAATACACTTATTGTTTTTGAAGTGATTCAATATGACAAAATGGTAACAAAAGAGACTACAAACATGGTCATTGGATGTTACATACCTCATAATTACCTCAGCAATCTTGGCCCAAAAATTATGGATTGATGCCTTTTCTCACTCCTTCCTCATGAAGAAAATTGATAGGACTTTTTCAATTCTCTTTTTATCCCTAAAATGTTTTCCACCCTCAACCATGGTTTGTGAAACTTCATCCACTAATTCTTTCAAGATAACTAATTCAATAACAAACACCTTAAGAGCCCTATCATCTCATACTTAAACAAATTCCTTTGTGACTTGAGGATCATACCCATGAAATTTCTCAATGAAAGAGATGAGACCTCCTAGAGATGACTCCTTCCAAACATCCTCATCACTCTGCCATTTTTTATATATAATGGGCTCAATGCAATTTCTATCTCCCCCCATATTTTCCTAGATCACTCCAAGGTGTTAACCCACAAGAGAGAAGTGCCAAATGAAAAATATAAAACTCATAAATCCATACATGTGAAGTTGATCCTTGATAATGAAGGGTCTTTTGAAAAGGTTGTTCCACATGAAAATAAAATCACTAACCATAATTTCCAAAGATACCTATAATTTAGTAGGTCTTTTCATTATTTTGAATAAGTGATTTAATTTCATGAGTAATTATTTCATTCAAGCCCTAATAAATCTCACTAGGAAGATTAACACCAACATTGGAAAAACCATCAACCAAAAAGTTCCTCTCATGATAAATGTGACTAATCTTGAACATATGGAACGAGTTTAAAATACCCAAACATTCCAAAATTAAGGACTTAATGGTCCAACTAGGATTTTGAGAGTCATTAAGGCAATTTATAATATTTAAAAAGTCAAATTCAAAGGAGACTCCCATAAAAACAAGGAAGCGATCAACTTCAATCCAATGTAGGCTTCATATGAAGTTCAAGGAGTGCTAATTAAACTTTAATACTTAACAATCTAGTAATTTTTTGGCATTGATTCGTTATCTGTTCTAGTTCACCTATTTTTATATTATTGCATCAATGCTTCTATCTTCTACTACTATCATCTATTTATCCATTTGCAATACTAGAAGCACTAATAATATTGGAATGATTAATTTCTTGCCAAATACCAAAATTTTAATTATTTTCTTGGTAGTTATCCAATCAACCAATGGGGACAATTTCAAATTCTAGTACCATTCCTTATCATAGTGTGCATCCATCTTCTTAGTTATTCTAAATAAATTTTTCAATAAATATTATCACATAGAATGATAAGTAGGGGCATTTTCCACAACAAATTGGATTATGATATTTCTATTAGGATTTTTTGTGAAATTTTTGAGTCAAACACATTGACCCATATCTCATGAGTAGTGGCTCACAAAAAATCATCTCGCATGAGAATGAATGGTACACTTCACACTCATTTCACCTAGGTGATGCAATCAAAGGTAAAGCACTGGACCTTTTCGGAAGCTCACCCATCTCAGTACTACTCAAAATAAAGAACACTTAACCATGGAGTTTATACCAAGGTTAAGCTTCACTTAGCTTGCTACCCTATTTGTACAACCTTTAGCAACTATTGTGCCTTATGAACCATTTATTAAATGAGGTAAGTGTTTTCTCTAAAGATTTTACGATGTTTAGAAACCTTATTTCATTAAGATATTATATGATAAATGAATGTTTAGTTTGTGGTATGACATTAAAGGAACCAAAATCTATAGATGGGGTTTAACCCATTTGAAGAAAAAGTTGCCCTGTAAAGTCATACTTGAAACTAAGATACAAAATTAAAGGAAAATTTTAAATTTATAACAATGGTTGGGTGGTTGGCAGAAAAATAAAATAAAAAAGGGGAAATATAATATAAATATACATAATTGTGGTGAGTTGAATCATACTCATAGTGCTTAAGATATATCCTATCAATAGGGATATATCATTCATAGGATTCCACACTTGTTGAAGCTTTTGAAAATGGGGTACCAACCTAAGTGGGTGTAATCCTTGATGAAACTTCATGGTTAAATTCCCTTGACTTTGAGTAGTATTGGGATGTGTGACTTCCCAAGTAGGCCCAATGCTTCACCTCTGTGAACATCGCCTAGATGCAATGAGTGCAAAGTGTACCATTCATTTTCATGAGAGATGGGTTTTTGTGAACCAATACTCATAAAATCAGGGTTAATGAGTTTTACTTAAATAACTACACAATTAAATCTTGATAGAAATATCATAATAACATATAATATTAAATTAAATATCTATTTTAAAGTTTAAACTTGATTATCTACAATGAAAACCCAATACTTTTACTTATTAAACTCAACTTTGTAAAACAAAATCATATGTTTATAAATACAATATTAAATTAAACTCAACCTTACAATACACTATTAAATTAATTAATTTTCTAAAATCATTTCTCTCCTAGAGCTCACTCATCTTGATGATGGACTATTGAATGTGATCCAAAATGTTTTTGATTACGGTTAACATAGGTTTTGAAGGGACCCAAAACCCTCTAACAAAAAGAGAGTAAAAGACTAAAACAATACACACCAAACATAGAAAATAGGCCTAACATGGCCAAAAAAAAAGCTACCCAAAAGATGAACAATGAAAAATGGTAGCCAAGGAATGAAAAAAGGATAGCTACAAACAAAACATATAAAACAAAGGAAACATAGGATAAACTAGGCAAGCTCTTTGAGAGCTTTAGATGCATCAACCTCTAGCTAGGTCATTTCCATTGCCACCTTCTTCAAGTTCATGAGGTCAACAAGAACAGTCTCATATTTCCTCTTGAAGTAGGCCCTTGTCCTTTTGCTGGGACCAGAAATTTATGGCCCCTTGTCATTTTCTAGCATTAAAACTCTTTTCTCTTGATGAGTCCTGTCTAGATTATCCACCAAGTGGTTCATGGAATCAATAGTCAGCTTGATGCTTTTATGAATCTATGACATCAAAGTGTCAAGAAACTCTTTTCCACTTTTCACCACACTTTCAATTTGATTGAGTTTATTCTCATTATCCTTCCTTAGTTTTTCCAAGTTCTGAGTAGTCTTCTTGAGACCCTTAATGATGGACTACTCCTACAGAGTCCATAAATTTTGTCCAAGATCCCACCCAATTCCCTCCATAACCCATGTAGTTCCATGATAGGTGCTCCCACTAATCACACTCTCTATAGCCTTAATTTTACTAGTTGTGTCCCTCTCCTTGATTTTAATCTCTTTGATCTTGTGTCAAAACCAATTAAAGAGGGAAAAAGAGTCAATCAAATTATCCCTAGCTATGCAGACAACATGCACAAAATCTTCACAATTGAGCTTAAAATTATTGGAGTTGGGTCTTAATTCTAGCGGGGACTCAACTTTTTCCTTTCTTTGCAAGTCATCCTTAGGAGACTGAGTTTTGCTAGAATTAGTTGAGGGATCAAAAAAGATATCAACTTGAATATTCTTTCCATAGTCTTCATCAACCCCAATCCTCTTATCTTTCTACTTCTCACTCTTATCCACCGAGCCAACCACGATAGGGGAAAAAGGGTCGTTGTTTCCATGGGGTTTGGAGGCCTTGTGCTTCTTCTTCTCCTTACCAACAATACCGACTTTAGAAATTGATTTAGGTTTTTTTTTAATATTTGTGGCAGCAATATACTCCTCATCCTCAGAGTCTGTTTCCCTACCAGAGTAATTTTTAGTGGCGAATTCTGGGAAATATGTATCGCAGAATTGGCAAATCACGCACGTTATACAGTGACCCAAATCGCCCAATCTTGACATGGAAATGGTTAAATATTAATTGGAATCACCAATAAGATTTTTTGGTTGACGAGGTTGACCAATATATTCACCTTTAACAAATCTGACGTGGTTCTTTTAACGGTCTCTTATTCGCCTTTAACAAATATGACATGGTTTTTTAATGGTCTCTTATTCGCCCAGGGTATTAATTATGAATTGCAAATAAAATTCAAAATAGCCAAATGGTTTATATTGTTATATTAACCATGACCTATTTCACCACCCATTAAATAATAGGTTTATAGACCATGACCTATTTCACCAACCGTTAATTCATTTTTATATAGACTACGACCTTATTTCGCCAGCCATTAATTAATTTCTATATTTCCCATGACCTTATTTCGCCAACCCTAAATTAATTTCTATTTTTCCCACCACCTTATTTCACCAAACCTTAATTAATTTTTATATTGCCGATGACCTTATTTCACCATCCATTTGTTAATACTACTTTCAGGTCGGCCCATATTCACCAAAAGCGCGGGAATTAAAAAAATGGAAATTTGAATCATGGATTGATATAAATTAATATGAGATTTGTTAGTTTTTAAGTAAAAAAATGATTTAGAACTACAGTAAATAGATGATTCAACATAACAGAGAATAAGAATTCAGAGGAGGCTGGACCAAGGTAAGAAATTATTTGTTCACATTTCACAGTAAAAGTATTGCTATTAATTTCCTAGTGACTAGTGAGAGGTCAAGATGTCGGATAAGGGTGACTATCCTGAGTATTGTTAGGTTGCTGAAGGGATTGAGATGTCAGGGGAGGTTGAACTTGAGACTTAGACTTCTCACTTTGCTCAGGGTAGTGAAGGGATTGGAAATATAGACAAGGGTAAGACTCCTAATTGTCAGGGTAGTGAAGGGTAGGCTAAGACTCCTCAGGGAAGTGTAGGGCCTGGGAGGCCATCAAAGAGACCAAAACTTAAAGATACTACCATAAAGGATTTCTTTGGATATGGCAATGTTTCTGCTCCATCAACTTTTGCAATTCCAAGTGCAAAAGCCATTCATAGTAGCTCACCAGCACCACGACCACAACTTCCACAAGCTGGGATTGTCATTGAGTTAAATGAAAATCAAAATGCTTAAAATGAGGTTAACAACGGTGGCATGATAGAAGATGTTATAAGGGATACCCAGAACTAGTTGGATGAAAATGCTAGCAATGAAGATAATAATATTAATTATGTTGGTAGGAAGAAAAGAAAAAGGGAAGTAAAAATGTGGTGGCAATGGGAAATGACAAGAAATTTTAAGGTTGACTGGGTAGAAAAGTACTAGTTCATTGAACCAGTCCTAAACAATGATGAACAACCAACAGAATGCAGGTGTAAGATTTGTACCTGGAAAAATAAAAGAGAGAAGAAGTTGCAGCTAAAGCTTGACACTATAGAAAAG
>MU224172.1:1010020-1036969 GCA_018584345.1 Thuja plicata
GTATACTTATTACCTTTTAGTTATTACTGTAAGTGAACTTGTTGGACTTGAATATTGACAATTTGACTCATATTACAATTAATAAGTATTGTTCATGATTTTTGTAATTTGAATTTAGATTTTTGTATTTTGAATTCATGATTTTTGTAATTTAGAATGTTCATGAAATTTGAAGTATATACATTAATAATTTATTGATGTCCTTTTTCCTCACTGTAAAATGTAAATGCCTCGGCCCTCAAT
Organism: Thuja plicata; assembly: GCA_018584345.1. Classification (NCBI taxonomy): domain Eukaryota; kingdom Viridiplantae; phylum Streptophyta; class Pinopsida; order Cupressales; family Cupressaceae; genus Thuja; species Thuja plicata. Next base: position 1,010,264 of record MU224172.1, read on the forward strand.
GCCTCATAGTCATGTAGCCATGTTAATATGTTATTTCAAGAATCAAGAATCAAGATTGAAAACTTTAGCCAGCCTGGTTCCGAAGTTACGCAAACAGTTCATCTAACCCTGTCTCAACTTTGCTACATGTAAATTAGAGGCCTTTGGAACCCTTATGAAGTTACGGTGACGGTCTTCTTAACATCTCTGCTATCATATAACCCTGTCTCAACTTCGCTACATGTAAATTAGAGGCCTTTGGAACCCTTCCAAAGTTACGGTGATGGTCTTCTTAACATCTCCGCTATCATATAACCATGTCTCAACTTTGCTACATGTAAATTAGAGGCCTTTGGAACCCTTTCAAAGTTATGGTGACTGTCTTCTTAACATCTTCACTATCATATAACCCTGTCTCAACTTCGCTACATGTAAATTAGAGGCCTTTGGAACCCTTAAAAAGTTACGGTGACGGTCTTCTTAACATCTCCGCTATCATCTAACCCTGTCTCAACTTCACTACATGTAAATTAGAGGTCTTTGGAACCCTTATGAAGTTACAGTGATGGTCTTCTTAACATCTCTGCGATCATCTAACCCTATCTCAACTTTGCTACATGTAAATTAGAGGCCTTTGGAACCCTTCCGAAGTTACGGTGACGGTCTTCTTAATATCTCCACTATCATCTAACCTTGTCTCAACTTTGCTACATGTAAATTAGAGCCCTTTGGAACCCTTACAAAGTTACAGTGATGGTCTTCTTAACATCTCCGCTATCATCTAACCCTGTCTCAACTTCACTACATGTAAATTAGAGGCCTTTGGAACCCTTACGAAGTTATGGTGACGGTATTCTTAACATCTTCACTATCATCTAACCCTGTCTCAACTTCGCTACATGTAAATTAGAGGCCTTTGAAACCCTTACAAAGTTACGGTGATGGTCTTCCTAACATCTCCGCTATCATCTAACCCTATCTCAACTTCGCTACATGTAAATTAGAGGCCTTTGGAACCCTTACAAAGTTACGGTGACGGTCTTCTTAACATCTCCACTATCATCTAACCCTATCTCAACTTCGCTACATGTAAATTAGAGGCCTTTGGAACCCTTCCAAAGTTACGGTGATGGTCTTCTTAACATCTCCACTATCATATAACCTTGCGAAGTCCCGCACAAAGCCTTTCGTAACTTTTGAACTGTTAACTCTTCTAATTGATTAACCTTTCCAAAGTTACGCCAATCTGCCAAATGCTTCATCGCAAATTCATACCCGCCAAACTATCCTTGAGACTCTGAGAGCAACTTGAACTCACAAATAAGCACACAATTACCTTGTAACTGATATGTTTAACATGTCTTACGGTTTAAACATACAAAAGATGAATGAAAATTCAAGAAGACATCAATGATTTGAGACTGGAAATTCCATTGTAATTTTATTAATAATATTCTGACTTCAATACATTCAAAATGACTATAAACTTGAAAACTAGACATAGTCACACAATTCAAAAGCCTGCCATGCAGTTTTGATTTTACCATCCTTTTCAATATAATACAACTTGCTATTTATAGATAGCCTTAGTCATCTTGGAATCCTTCAAGAATCAAGGATGCAACAAGCTTCGAATGACTAAGCTATAGGACAAATTTTGGAGCTCCCAGGTAAGACAAAATAGCAGGCGGAGAGAATAACCACTTTTATACAAGATATTGTTAATGTTTTGTCTTAGGACCGCTTGAAAGCTTGTAACTACTTTGAAATTGTTAGTCCTTACTGCCTTCTATTGCTAGATCAACTGCCTTATATTTGTTTCTCCAAGAGGTAAACACCTCATCACTTGGCCACTTGAAGCTGATAACATCATCCTTTTGGCTACTGAATTCCTCCCAACTAACATTGGCCTTTTCAACCTCTGCCTCCCAAGATTTAAAAAAAGCCCTGGCTTTGGTGATGACCTCAATGGACTTGACAAACCAACCTATATTTTCCAATGTGATAATATTGTTTTTCCTATTGGTTAGTGCTTCATTCAATTGTCTTAATCACAGGGCTTCATTCTTTATGTCTCCGTCTTTGTTGAACATCTTAGGAAACAATTATATTTGCACTTAGAAAATTCTCTCCTTATAGTCTCCACCTTTTGGATAACCAGGCTTCTCTTGGCATCTACGTCTGTCATCAAATTAAGGCACTTATGGGTATTAGTCAGGGTGATATCAATGTTGTTCTGTTCCTTGGAAATGGAATAAAATGATTTTATCTTAGCTTTCTTTACTTTCCAACTGTCCATAATCAATCCCCAGCATTCTTTACCTTCATCATGTCTATCCATTATGCTAGCAATATTTTTTCCCATTAGATAAAGATTAGCCAAATTAATGTCAAAAACACATTGCTTAAGATTAGAAAATATCTTATCAGCTCGTCTCTGCTTGATCAAATCTTCTGCTTCCTTATATGTAGGGGATTCTTCAAGCTCCTTTTCACATTCCTTTTCCAGCCTAGTTCTCTTAGAAACTAGCCTATTCTTTTTAGCCTCCAATTTTGCTTTCTTAGCATAAATGATTGCTTGGGTAGTAGGGCTCATTGGTGTAGGGGATGGGGGGTAAGTCAGAAATGGACTAGATGAAGAAGGTTGATAGGGGTCTTGTGTTAGCATCATTTGGGGAGTGAATTGGGACTTTTTCTTACCCTGTAAGATGGAAATCATCTTATCTTTTTCAATAGATTTCAAAACCTCCTCATTGTATGCCTTTAATGCTATTTCATATTTTTCTGTTAAGATCAAAATTTCTTCATCCTTTGTTTTTGCCACTTCCAAGTTAAATTTTGCAACTTCAAGAATAGTGATGGCTTATTGTACTGCTGAGGTATCTGAAACCCTACTCACAATAAGGCTACCTGCAAGCCCTAGTAATTCTTCAAAATTTAGGAGACAAACTGAATTCACACCAAAAAATTACCCGTTTTGAACTCGAAGTAACGCGAAAATAGATCCCACCAAAATACTTAGGGTTTTGATTCAAATTTGATCAGGTTAACATCTTACACTTAGGGTTTTGACACTTTAATCATTTTTTCACAGTGACATGACCATTTGCCAACATTTTTAGGAAATTAGGACCATTCTTAATCTTTAGCAAGACTTGACAATGTTAGAAATAATTGACAATGGGACTTCAGACAAGAATAAGACATACTCAAAGCAAGATATATACCCAACACCGCCAATAGTAACACTAATAGGCAATGGCCAACAAACCCTCGCAAAGCTCCGTAACCACTTGATCATTACTATCGTAGGTTCAGAATTGTTAATATAATAATATGACATTATACATTATTACATTCAATTTTAAACAAATCACAACTGCGATCTTTGGCTCTTTACAAAATTACACAGGCACAAAAAATTACAAAATATCCTTGTATTAACTTCCTTAAAATTTATACATCAATGATCAAGATTCAAATTTTCAATGATCATAGTACCACAGACTTATATCATGAAATTACAAAATATCCTTCTATTAACTTCCTTGAAATTTATACATCAAATTCAATGATCAATGATCATAGACTCATAGTATCAAATTCAATGATCAAATGATCATGTACTAGAGATTCAGAGAAAATTGAAAAAATATCCTTGTATAATTGTATTAACTTCCTTGAAATTAGTACAAAGACTTCTATCAGAAATAGTTATAAGAGCAACAGCTGGCAGCCCGGATTCTTCAGAATCAGTCTTGGTTTGCACCAAAGGTGTATCCATAGTAGGTGAACCGCAAAGATAAGATACCCTCTTTGAATTAACTGACCTCCCTCTATTGGCTCTTCATCTAAATTCTAATACCAGAACTGTCTCAACTACTTCCATCATCCATGTCAATGTGACAAGGCTTGAATCTTTCCAATGCTTTCCCACACCACAATTTCCCTCTTTGATGGCCAAGTTATCGCTCTACCTATATTCAATTCTTTAAGGCATTTGTTCCACTTGGCATCCGTTATGGCTCGAGATTCAACAAAAAACTTATTCATGTCAATCTCCTGCTTGTACAATTCATCTGGACAACTTAAAAAAAATTTGAAATGTCAGCATCACCAACAAAATAAGAAGCCACCTTGCTAGCATCCAAAATTTGGTTGAAGGAACCAACCCACTCCTGCCAGTCCTTCAACTTTTCCTCTGTGTCCATAATAGCAGGGATATATCCTTCAGACTCTTCAGCAAAAAAATTTAGCTTTGCCTGAATGTTTTTTAACTTGCCAGTGGACAATGCATACAAATCCTTTACTAATAACACCATTTCCTTAACATCAATTATTTTTTCAGGTAACTTAATTTTTTTTCCCATTAGTAAAATTAACCTCTCAAAGAATTGCAAGTATGGGCCCCAAGTATTAAATAATGGGGTTAGTACAGACAAGGCATTAGAACATTGATATTCTGCCCCTCGTAAAGAAATGAATGTGCTATGAATGATTTGAGACTTCCCTTTTAAAACATTTACTCTTTGCAATAGCACCTTCTTCAACGTCTCCTTTTCAACAATTCAAGTATCAGCAGGCTGATCAACGTCCATTATTATGTTTTCTGTTGCAAGTTCTTGAGCTAAGCCCCCCTCATACTCAGTTTGGACCCTAGCATCACAGATCTCTGAAAATGACTTGGACTGATTTTGTAGACTATTTATTTCATCTTTTAGCTCCTTCATAGTCTTATCTAGGACAAAATTCTTCTTCAGTTCCTCTTCAAAATTTTTCCTAGTTGACACATAATCTCTGAATGTCCTTGCTAGCCTGTTCTCTAACTCCTCAACCACCACCTTATTCATGGAGGATGCATGATGTAGGAGATTTGCTATCTCTGATCTTAAAGTTTCCTGCAACTTCCATATTAATTGGCTACCCTGTGTTGTGTCTTGGATGTCAACCAATCTGGGCTTATTAGATTATGGGGCCACACACCATACTGCTAGTATCTTACTGTCTATATTGAATCCATAACCCCTCTGTATTCCATCAGGGCCAAAAGCTTCATAAGCTACAACTTTATCTTGCCTCTTGATTTGGTCAATTAAGAATGAGGACTCCAAGTCCCATCCATGGATCAGCAACATGCCACTTCTCTTCACAAGATCTCTTGCCTACTCCATAGTTAATGTTTCACTGTTGGGATCATAGGCCTGTAATTTTTCAATCATTTCAATAGTCTTTTCCTCTAATTCCCCTGGTTTCAAAGACAATGTTAATTCATTCTGCTTAACTCTAAAGAGAAAAATTTTAAACTCATCAAACTTGATGAATTCATTATCATCTATAAACTCTTTAGCTTGGATGACCCTGTCATCCGATCTAGCTGCAGCCAATTCTAACTCATCTAGGGCCTTTTTTCCCTCTTCTTCCTGTGATGTCAAATTTTTTTGTCTTAAGTTAGCAAAGTAATTGGAATTACCTGGCAGGATTTTTAGTGCCTTTTGCCTTGCCTTTGTGGTACATTCATCAACTTTTCTTTCTTTGATGGGCCCTACTCAAATGTGGATGGATCAACTTTTTCTATTTCTACCATAAACACCACATCAGGTTCATCTTTCTCAGGGTTTATTCTATCCTCCTCCTTCTCCTCAGGGATGTCTGGCAATTTAGACATAATATCTACTTAATTCTCTATACACATGTCAATTCTAGGCATATATTTGAGATCAGGAAAGAAACTGGGGAGGGTAGGGTCTACCTTTTTCAATTCTTCCTCTACCCTTAAAATATTTTGCCATTTAATGGTTCTCTCCTCACATATATCTTCACTGAGCACATTTCTAATAACATCCTCATCTACCATAGGCTCATTTTGAGCCAAATTGTGATTCCTCATTTCTTTCAATGCTCCTCTAATGAAGTCTTCAGGGTCATACATGCTTGCTTTAGCAAAGGGCAATCTGAATTGTCTCAGGAATTAATGGATTTGGTCCACAACATCTTTACCTATAGATAAATCTCCTATTTTGAACCTCCTTACTTGAAAGGCTCCCTTATGTCTTTTAGGGCCTAAGTGTTCTCTATCCATCATGATAAGCTGCCATAGGATTTCTAGTATTGCCAATCTTTCTGGGAAATATTTTGGCAGTAAGTGTGGAGGTTAAGGGCAAGCATACACTCTTATATCAGAAAAATTCTTAAAAATAAACATGTCACCCCAATTGTGGTTAATTTCATTGTCAATTTTAAATGCTACGGGTCTAAGCAATTTTCTAACTAGTAAAGGAAATATATTCCTCACAATACCTAACATGTTCATTATTGGATCCACAAAATCACTATAAAAAGAAATGGAATTAGAGAAATGGTAACTTCTATCCCATAACTTGGGCCAGAGCTGAAGCAGAACAGTTCCTCCTGCAATCTCAGTCTCATTGATGAACTCTGGGTTGATGTACCCAATATTGCAATAGAGGATCAGGTGCATTAGCATGGAGTAGTGATTGAACTTGAAGTTTTTCAAATCAAGCTTTGCCGTCATCAACTCAGCGTGCATTACATTGATTATGTGCCCCACATAATCAAACTCCTTGTTGGTGTACAGGTCCTGAACATCTGTAGCCATGACATAAATGTTAGGAGTCACTGTCAAACCTCCATCTATTCCAATAAATTTGTGTAGACCATAGATGGTATTCTAGAAATAAGTTAAAAAAATCTCAATATCAAATAATTCTGCAACCTTCTTCGGCAACAACCCTGCCTCTTTATTGTGTCTAGGAATATGCCTCTTCATAACCCTTCCAATGTAGTAACCTTTCTGTCTATGAAACAAGGCCGCCTCTTCTGCTAGGTCAATATCCACGCTCATAGGTCCCTGAAGGTTGAAAGCTTGAATAAAAGTTGCTCTGTCTAACATGCAGAGTATAGACTTGTCCTGCTTGTGGAAAGCTTGTGTCACTAGATTGTATGCTTTAATTAGGGCTTTCATGAGGTCTACAACCAAAAATACCTCAGGTACTATCAACTTTCCCAAGTTCCTTTCCCATGGGTTTGAAACAGGAGGGCCTCTCAATCTATTGTTATAGAAATACATGAAGAGCTCATACCCAGTTGTGTTTGGGTAGACATCATCCCTGTAGAATGCATAAGGGTCCATCCATTCATAAGCGTTAGCTGATTACAAATTTGAGGATCCAAGGAACAGTTTCATCCATTCTTCAGCGTATATGTTTGGCCTCTTTGTTCTTGAAGGCAAACTCTTTGCCGACACTACACCAACATCAGGAGATCCTTGTTCTACCATTCTTTATGTATACTAAAGTCTAAGCAGTAGGCTCCTTTTCTACACTTGTAGGTTCAACTCTCTGTAACTCTGTTGCACTTTAACTCTGAAAATTATGGATGCACTCTGAAGTGTGAACCTACAAATATGGTAAATAGCGATTTATTTTTAAAAGGGAAAATTTTACACTTGACCAAACTCAAAAAAATTTAAACACATCCTAATCCACCTAAGCCAAATAAAATTTCCTAGCCTCTCTAGGTTTTCTTTCATGTATTTCTACATATTTTGATGGAATCCTTCCTAACATGGTATGTAGATGTACTTTTATTGAAATGGATGTTTTCTTTTCATGTCTCTATTCTTTCTTGGTGGGCCGAATACTTTAATTTGTCTAAACTATAATAACATTATCTCTTCTTCTTAGTCTTATCAAGCACCAAGGACATCTATGTTTTGATAGCTGGAAGGAAGCTTTTATAGGTAAATGTATGACTATTTTTCAATGTAGTGTGGTTCCAATTTTCTTGAGCTATGTAACTATTGATGTTTGTCCAAATGTTGGGAAAGGGTGGAAGTGCATTCAACTTCGTTGTACTAGATGAATCATCAAACCCATTAGGAACTTGGTTGGGGTGGTTTATGGATACTATATATATGAGTGGAAGGTTCCCACAAATCTATTTAAATGTGATTTCTTAATAAATCAAGTTCAATACTTGTAATATAACAATATGTATAGCTTGCATATATTTTTAATTATATTTATTTTCATTATATGATAAATATATTTTAATGTTTGATTTTTTAAGTTTGTTTATGGTAAATCACATTGATAGGTAGATTCTACTCGAAAATCTAATGTGAAATTAGATCTATCATCTAAACAAATATAAACTTACAATGACCTTATTTTTCTTCTGTAAGATCATATTAAATGTTTTTCAATTTTCCAACTTATTGAAATATTTATATTCAATAAATACGCAAATAGTTTTATCAATATTTGTTGATTTTAGATTTAGAGAGGGATTGCAGAGGTATTCTCCAACCTTATAACATATTTATTCAAAATTGTTTAAGACATTTTCACTTAAAATTGTATTTCAACGGGGGATTGTAATATTATGAAATCTTATGTTGATGTTATTATTAGGGTATTAATTTTCTTATGTTCATATTTGCTCAATTTTCACTGCTAGACCAAAGGGTCTTTTGAGACTTGAAATTCTGAAGGGTATATTTGTGAAGTCACTCCTTAATTAATTTTGCACATTCTTACATGCACTAACCTTTAGTCATATTTATAAATTTATTGACTTGGATATTAAACAACAAAGACTTATTATAGTTGTTTTATTAAACATATCTTCTCTTGTTCTTTGTTAACAAAGTCAATATAAGCATTATCTTAATCAGAGCTTTCTAATGACTAATGATGTGTTTTGATAATTCTAAATTTGTCATTTCCAATCGTTGTTAATACTGGATTCTATGGTGACAACGTCTTCAATGCTCTTTGCACTAATTGTCAATATTCATCTTCAGTCATATTAGGTAGGAAATCTCCTTCGTACATGATAATATGTACTTAATAACATATTAATCCGCACAACTCTTTTAGTCCCTTCGATTAAGGCAAGAGACTAATATTTTTGCATGCCTTTTCATATTAACGGAGTTCTCAGGAATCGCAAGAACTTCGATTTATCCTATGGTTTGTGCTAATTTTTCTGTTAAACTACATTTTTTTTTCTTTTTGCTTCTTTTTTTCATTGCTTTTGGTTTTTTTCTCGGTGATTTTTTTTTGGGTGACAAATAAAAAAAAAAGAGTGCTAGAAATTGGAAACGTGGCATTTTGCATTTCATTTCATGTGCCTGGTCTAGGGTTCCACAGTTTGCAAGAATTCCATGGAAACTTCAAGAGAAGGTATTATTGGAAATGGACTTTACCAATCTTGCCTAAATTTCCATATTTTACATTCATACTTGGCCTATTGTGAGAAACCTATTTCAGATTTGAAAAAAGTCTTACAAAATTATGTTCTCCCTTTCTCAGTGATAAGGTCCTCTACTAACACTGTGCCTTAGCACGAAAACACCAGTGGTGGTGTCTTCTTTTGAAATGACGAACGAATTTCTGAAAACTCAAGATCGCATCTTTGTAGGGAATCAGATCATGGCATTCGACAGGACACCCAATAGGGACAAGTTTGTCTCTTTTCTTTTGAAATGTAATCCTACTGGCCAAGCTCAATTGTGTTACTGCCACAAAACTCGAATTCAAAGAGACCTCACTCTTTGCATCACCTGAAGGGACATGAGGTATTTGGAAGCATCAATCTTATTTTCAATGAGAAAACAAAGAGAGTGAATGTTGGGAATATGGTAAAAATGTGCTACGCATGGTTTTCCATCTTTTTGAGATACGTCTGTCATTGCTGCGATTTGAAGGGTGGCCGAGTTCGTAAATTTCACCATATTTTTTAAAATTGCAAAGGTTTGTTTATGGGAAGGACATATATAAATAAAAATAGTAGAGGGGAAGAGGTTGGAAATAATGAAATATAGTTTGCGCCCTGGTTGGACTAGACGTCACGATCTCCTTTAGGAAAGTAATGCTCTAGTTTAGCTTTCAGCATAGAATTGTAAAATGTGCAGGAATAATATTTGTATTTGTAGCTTCTAAAAATATATATCTGGGTTTTTGTAGAGCTTCTTCATATTTTTGAAAGCATGTGTTTATCTATTGGAGTAACTTAGTTTACTGATGCATAGACGTTGTACAAAAATACAAATACATAAGATAGATCAGAGAATACCATAATCTTTATTAATCATTCGTAACTTCAGTACATTTACAATAGTCTCTCTCCTATATTATCTCTCCAAAGAAAAACTACATTGCTTATATAGACCCAAAGGGGTGTGACCGAACGTCACCACTAATTCCCAATTGTCATCCTGTAGTAACTAAGTACCGTCAGCTACACATAATATAACTAACATAGCATAATGTAAATTCTACGACTAACATCACCCCCCTAAAGAAAAGTCGTCTCCAGACGACAAGAAAATGTCCAGGATAGGACAAGATAGGAATGATGAACCACACCATACAAGAATCAAAATATGCTGCTCAGTCTTAGCCTCTACCAGGTGCTGCAAATTTGCTGCTCAAATAATAGTACCTCTGTCGCCAATCTGTCCTCTATAGCCATGCTGCCTTCTCCACACCCAACTACTGGGTACACTGAGCCAAGTCTTGCTCTACTGCCTCCAACCTAGTGGTCAGCTCCTCCCGAGCTCTCTGTACCTCCACCACGGTAGCCTCATGTCCAGTCAAGACATACTCCTAAAAGTGTAGTACCCTGCTACCGCTCTCGCCACCACTGGCGCGTGGACAATCAATGCCTACAGCATCACTGGGTATCATCTGCTCAACTCTGTGCATTTACAGCCTCCACATCCGTTTCCCTCGGTGGCTTATGGCTTCCCCTCCAATGCTTAGGTTCACACTGCTTTCTCACCACGCGGAACAAACCCAACACTTACCCTGACAACGCTCGTACCCCAAACTCTAGGTTGTAGTGTGCCTCAAAAATAAAATGGGGGTCTGGGGGCAACAACTCCAGCAGGGTCAAGGGCCAATGCTGCCGCGGGGTCCTAAGGCAGTGCCCTAGGCGGGTTCGAGGGGCAGCCAAGACCAATTTAGCACCTTCAAACCCACATAGAAGTCTATTGCACACATCATTTTCTTGCCTCTCTCCTCTGCCAACTGTTTTATGGTACCTGTGCAAATGTCCTTCCCTTCGGTGCCATATGCTATTTCCTGTTCTTTATTTGTCATTTTTCTTTGCCCTTATGCACTAACAATTTTCCTTGTTGCCCTTATACAAATTAAATAACTACCTTTGATTCATTAACTACCTAGAGGCACTATAATTCACTTACTTCCTCTTCTTTTCTTCGTACGGCATACAATGGTCTTCAAATGTTTCTTCTTGGCTGTATAGAATTTGAGTTTTCCCACTCAACACATCTGTACGACCCGTACAGATCAGTCTAATTTTCACCTTGTGGCTGGAGGTGTAAAATGAAAAATAATGTTGGGCTCCTTGTTTTTCTCCATGCCTTACTCTCCGTATGGGTATGTCCCTTTATTTTCCTTCGAGTGTCGTACTGTCATACAACTGTCTTTCCATGTTTGTTTTCTCCCACTGGCGTTCAAAACCGTACGGCTCACATGGAATGGTTGGTTGTCTTGTAGCCGTACGACACTTTTATGCCCAATGTTGCTGCGTTGTGTTTGGCTCCTCTTTGTCCCGTTCGTACTGCTTTATGGTTCTTACTCTGTGTGTTGGGTATGTTCGTATGACTTGTTAAATTAATCTGGTCTCCGTCTTATATGGTTGTGCGGCCTTTATAATATTTTTTGCTTCGACTCTAATGTGCCCGTACCCGTATGGAAGTCGACTGTACGGTCCTCCTTTTTCCTTTCATTTTTTCTTCCATACGATCGTACGTTCATGTACGGTATCAGGCCGTACAGTACCGTACGGACACTTTACTTTTTTTTTAAAAAACTTTTAATAATTTTTTATAATTATTTATTTATTTTTTATTTTTTTAATTTTTTTTTAAATTATTATTTGCCTAATCTAATTACCTTTCGGGTGCCTCTCTGGTAGTCCCTCCGGCATCTCTGGTTTCTCGGTCCCCTTTCATCTGCTCGGGGGCTCTGTCCATCCTTTCGGGTGCTTTGTCCATCCCCTCCAGGTGAGGTTTCAATTTGGAACTGCTAATGGCCTCGTGTATCTCCCGTTCGTCGAGAGTCCACAGTTGGGTGGCCCCGTCGTAGCTGAATTCCCAAACCTTGTCCTTGGGTCTATTTTTGATGACGATCCAAAGGCTGGGAACCATAAATTCTATAGGGACCACGATCGCTAGCCCATACATAAGAAGAAGGAGAATAATGAATTTGAAGGTTGCGGCCACGGGGTTCCAACTGTCGCTGACACAAACATCATCACCAAGGTTTTTCCCCTTTGATTTTACCTCCTAGTATTTGATGGGTTCGTCCATTGTAAACTGGTGTGCGGGGCTAGCTTCCTCCTCCCTAATGCTTAGCATGTTACAAGATGGTGGGAAGAACTTGTAATCTTCCATCTACCAATGATAGAGGCCATTCATTGAATCTCCATCATCCCCACAACATTCTTCCAACTCCAACACCCCTTCGTCATTGGGCTCCATTCTTGTTTTCCCTTTGTCTTCTCCCAATTGCTCTCAATCAGATTTTGAATCTGAGTATGCTAACTCCTCGCTCACCATTTGCATGCGGAGATCAATCAAATACTTCCTCCCACCTATCTCCATGGTGAGTGTGTTCTACTTCCAGTTGTGGTTTACCTTCACTGTGGTGAGCCACCCTCATCCCAAAATAGCCTCTTACCCCTTTTTCTTTAGTGGGATCACCACAAAGTCAAGTACGAAGGGTTGTATCCCAATCATCACACGTTGATCCATGAGGGTTCCAATGGGTTCGATGTCATACTGGTATGCTCCCAACAAGTTGAAAGTTGGAGGCCATAGCGTGGGTTTCCCCAAAATTTTCCATGTCTCCTCTAGAAGTACATTTACTCTGGATCCACCATCTACAATGGTGTCTGTGAGAGTGGTGCCAAGGATGCCCATCTCGATGACTGTCGGGTACCTCCCATTGTTTGCAGCAAGTATCATCAGGTCAATTGCAGACCCTCCATGGATGTTCATACGTGTGGTATTTGGTTGCATGGCCAAGTTCCCCAACAATGTCATTCCCAAGTGAGGCATGGTGTGCAGGAGGTCCTGGAGTTTCACTGGTACCTCTAATTGTAACAGTTGTCTCAGAATGTTTTGTTCTACCTCCCTTCGGCTTGAGGTGATGGCCATCTCCCATGTTTCTTTTTGTGCCTTCATTGCCTTCTCTATTTCTTCCTTAGCCTCCCGTGCCCATTGTTTTTTCTATTTGAGGGTCTGGATATGTGGCTTTCTTTACTTGCCCTCGGGTGACAGTCAGTACCGTACTCATGCTTCCATCTATGTCTAGCCAATTAATGCCAGATTTTAGGTAGTTAGCATCCTTGTGGTTGCCAGGACCACACCACTGGCATAGCTTTTGCGGGGTGTCACCCTTGTCACAGTCCTTTGCAAAGTGGCTCCATTGACTGCAAGCTCGACACTGGATCACCGGCCGACCCTTGGAGTCATATTGTATTTGACTCCTTCTGTTGGTGTTGGAGTTGTTGTTACTGCCCCTTCTGCCATTGCGTTGGTTGCCTCCCTACCCACCTGATGTAGATGGTTGCTCTTGGGTAAATATCACTTGTTGATTCCTCACTTTCATGTTGTATGGGTATTCCTTGGTGGAATGGCCCGTGATCTGGAAAATATCACACAATGCATTTTTGAGACATGACCCCTTCATATGGCCGCTCTCCTTGCAGTCCGTACACCACATATCATCTTCCCCCTTGCTGGTACCCCCTTTCATGGTCTTGAACCCCTTCATCATTCTCTCTATGTCCTTTTGGAGTGCCATGACTTTTTTCTTCGACTCGCCATCACTACTACTGTCATCGTCCGCAGTGTCATCTTTGTCAGAAGAAGACTTGCTTCTTTTCTTCTTGGAGGTCTTATGTTCACTCTCTAAGTCCATAACCCAGTTATAGGCATCTTCGTATGAGGTGGGTGGCACTATCTTCATTTTCCTCTATAGGTTTGATTTCAAGCCCTCCACGAACCATCTTTTCTTCAGGCCATCCACTAGCTAGCTTTCCATTTTTCTAACTAACTCCTTCCGTCGGTAGCTGTAGGCCCACATAGTCTCCTTTTTTCCCTATTTGGTTCCATATATTTCTGAGATGATGTCATTGTCATCTCGCAGGAGCCTAAACTGATTTCCAAATTCTTTCTTTAATAACTCCCAGGTGTTCACTCTGGTTTTGTCTAAGTCAGAGTACCAGTCGATTGCTACCCCTTAGAGGGTTGCCAGAAACTATCTCATCCATTCGTCCTGGTCAGCGACTCCATTTGTGGACCAGATTGTCTAACACATGTGGCAATGCTGAAGAGGATATTCTTTTCCATCTCTATGGAATTTTGGCAACTTCTCCTTGTTGGTCTCCATGTTTACTTTTCTAGGTGCCGAATGTGTTTGCAACACCAGTTGTGTTACAGGTTTGGGATGGTACTGTCGGCGTCGGTACCCAAGAATTTTCAGGTACCATAACACTTGATGTCCCCAAACTACTAGAGCTATCTAGACCTGGTGAGCTACTGTGATACCCATGCCCCTCGGTCACTTTGATACTTGCGGTGGCAGCGGTATCCTGAGCCTCCTTCCGTGTGGCTTCCTCTTCTTCCTTCCTTCGGGATTCTCTTGCTTATGTTCATGGGGTTAAGGTTAAGGACCCGAACAAGCTCCTTGTTTCCTCTAGGTAGTCCTTGTCACTTCTCTCGGCCTCTTGGTCAGATACCTCCAGACCCTCACCTTCATTTACTCCCTTTGGTAGTCCTTCAGCGCATCTTTTGTATCTCTCCCTTCTCTCGGCTTGTTGTTGTGCGAGTATGGCTTTTCTATCGGCTTGTTCCTCTTCGAGTTCCTTCTTTCTATTTTTATTCAATTGATTGGGCATGGATTCTTTGCTCACTTCCCCATAGGGAAATAATCAACACATCAATTTATTTTTTAATTTATTTTTTTTCCTTCCTAAGTAAGTCTAGGCAGCGGCGCCAAACATTTACCCGCTGGGGTAACCTAGTTTACTGATGCATAGATGTTATACGGAAATATAAATACATAAGATAGATCAGAGAATACCATAATATTTATTAATCATTCATGACTTCAGTACATTTACAATAGTCCCTCTCCTATATTATCTCTCCGAAGAGAAACTACATTGCTTATATAAACCCGAAGGGGTGTGACCAAACGTCACCACCGATTCCCAACTGTCGTCCTGTAGTAACTAAGTACTGCTGGCTACACATAATATAACTAACACAACATAATGTAAACTCTACAGCTCACTGCATGCATCTATATATACTTATATTATAAAATTGTAACCTTGCGTAGTTTATCTTTAAATTTATGGTAGGAATTGACAAGTTTTGAGACAATGTGTTAAGAATGGACATGTTTTAAGTGGATTGTATAGTGTTCTAGAAGTTTTGAAAATGGTAGATTATTTAAGGGGAAAATAGTAGCCCATAAACTATTCAAAGGTACTTTAATTTATTTGTGTTGAGGCAAATTGTTACAAAAATAAACCTTCAAGCATAAAACACTTTTTGGCTTGCAAAATTCCCATCATTATGAAACCTGGGTGAAAATCCCTGAGTCATTTCCTTACAAGGGAAACCAACTACTTACAAGACACCTTCTAAGATTAGAAGGTGGTTTCCCTTGTAAGGTAATGCGTTAGGGACTTTTTGTCAATCACAGCTATCCTTGACTTGGTGTGCCCATTTTATCAGGGTCACTTTTAACATGGGGGTGCAAGCCTTGGAGGGACCCCTACTTGACGTTACCACTAGACCATGACTCATTGTCTTCAAATTTCAACTCTTATTCCTATTTTTAAACTTTGGGGGGATTCTTCAATTATTTTAAAATTGCTTGTCTAGTAAATTTTTAAAGACCACTCTTGCAACTCATTATGGATTCAATTCTGATAGACCAATTATGAGAAACTCACTCAATTAGTAACATCGGGGACTGTTTACATGAAATTCATCATGCAAGGGACTAGTTAGTATGTGCAACTTGGAGCTCACCTTTCTTTAGGCTGCATACAAGATGAGAGTTCTATAATGAAAAGTATTCCTAACAAGGCTTGAACCCAAGCCATTACTACAACAATTGAGTTATCTTAATGAAACTTGAAGTTTCACAACAAGGGTTCTTCTTCTTGTCACAACAATTGATCAAGTGTTGCAACTTCCTTCTCTGCAACTTCCCGCCCAAACTCAAATTTCAAACTGCAGGCTCCCATGTCTGCCTCCCCTGGGGGAGATGCTACCCCCTGGCTGACCCACCCTTTGGGCCTGATGGACCCCAAATTTCCTCTGTCATGGTCTCAGCGATTGAGTCAACGGGGGAATCTCAAAACGTGCCCTCATCTGCTGTTACCTCGTTGTCCCCTAAACCTAACTGGAAAGGGGCCCTTGTTGGAGAAGCTCAACAATATTTGCAGGCTCTTCTGGTGGATTTCATTTAGACTGAGGAAGGCGCTAAACTGTCGCTCCCTGACTCAGTGGTGAATCACATGATAGATGACTTTTAGCTGGTCCTGGTTGGATGATTCTTCAACTTTCGACCTACCATAGAAATGGTTATAAAATGGGTGTCTAACTAGTGGAAGATCAAGGGTTATGCCCTGGTTTCTGCTATGTTGGAAGGACTCTTTCTGTTTAAGTTTACCACTCTAGAGGACCTGTCCTGTGTGCTGTCAGGTTCATGGGTTTATGGAAAGCACTTCCTGGCCATTGCGAAATGGAAACCCGGATTCAATCTGGTGATGGATCTAACTAGAACGACTTTGATTTGGGTCTGTCTCCCTAGCCTCCCACTTGAGTATTGGGATGAGCAAGTCTTCTGATGGATTGGTGACTCCTTTAGCTCATTCATCACTGTGGACCAGGTGACCCATTCTAAATCCAGGTTGGTATTTGCTAGATTCTGTGTGAATGTCACTATGAATAAAATCCTACCCAACTTTGTTATTTTGAAATCTAAGCTAGGTAGATGGACCCAAGCGTTGGTGTATGAAAATGCTACCCTATTCTATCATAAATGTGATAGCAGAGGCCACTCTAGTGATACTTGCAAGTCCCCCAAGTCGGGAGAAAAAAAAAGAGAACAAGGACAAAGGAATAGCTGAGGTTCCACCCTCCATAGGTGAGGAGGAAAAGTTGGAGTTAGGGCCACCCTCAGTGGCTAAAAAAATAGAATTTGAGGATCTGACACTTGAGGAAGGTGAGATCGTCCCCCCTCAGAGTTAGATTTGGGGTGCTCTAGTTCTTCTCCTGATATGTCTTCGAAAGAACCTGTTCTCCAGCCTTTGGTGGAGCCAGTAATGACCCCCCTGACGCCTCCCCCTGAAGGGACTCCCCCTGAGGGTAGGATGATTAACCCTACTATGGAGGAACAACCTACCATTGTGATTGCTCTCGAGTTACAAGCCCAAAAGCTGGATGCTAAACCCCCCAAAAGGTTGTGAAGAACTCCTCCAACTCCCTAGATGGATCGGAGGATGAAGATGGGGAATGGAAAACACAAAAAAAGAAAACCAATCCTAAAAAGGCTGATGTGGGAATGGAAACACCCAGAGGAAGGCCTTCAGAATGGGCAAGGAGATCGAGAGGGTCCACTAGGGATGTTGCAGCAGGTAGGTAGCAAACCCTGGAATCTAGTTTCAAAAATAAGAGATGAATTGTCTCTCTTGGAATGTGAGGGGTTTGAACAGCTCCCTTAAACAAAATGTTGTCAAACACTACATCTTTGATTTGAAGCTAGATGTTCTACTCTTACAAGAGGTTAAGATTTCTGCTAGTAATTTCTCTACCCTGGCGCCTTATCTTTGGTTGGGGGCTACTTTCCTTTACTCTGAAGCTACGGGTGCATTTGGTGGTATTGCCACACTCTGGAACCCTAATAGAATAAATGGTTAGCTGGTTGCTTCTTCCCCTAACTACCTTGCTATCAATTTTAGGAAGAATGGAATTGAATGGACCACCTTCAATATTTATGTTCCTAACACCCAATATGGTAGAGCTTCTCTGTGGGCTGATCTTGGCCATCAGCTGGACCAAGAATGTTCAGCGAACTTTCTGCTGGTAGGTGATTTCAACACCCCCCTTTACCCCTCAGAAAAGTGTGGTGGCCTAATGGATTACTCAGATAGCATGGGGGAGCTGGCTGATTTTATCTCTTCCATAGGTTTTCTTGACATCACTCTGAAGTGGAACCCCTTCACTTGGTCCAACAATAGGAAGGGTACCCAGCTCTTCTAGGTGAGGCTTGATTGGGTCCTGGCCACCTCTTCATGGAACCTTTTCTTGAACTCTTCCTTGTCTTCCCTCCCCAGAACTACTTCAGATCATAACCCCCTCCTTCTCTACTGGCTTGACACCCCTAAGGTTAGCCTGGCGCCATTTAGATTTGAAATTATGTGGAGCTCTCACCCATTTTTTAGAGATCAAGTGAAATTCTATTGGAAGACTAATATGAGGGGTACTGCTATGTTCAGAATAGCCCAAAATCTTGAAATTATCAGAAGGGAGGTTAAAGGGTGGAGCAAACACAACTTCTTAGACTTCTACAAGGAGAAAATGGATCTCTCTGAAACCTTAGATTCCCTCCAGGCCCAATTGGCGTCTAGAAGCTACCTGCCCCAAATTTAGGTGGAGGAGGAATTGACTAGACAGAAGTGGTAGGAAACCCTAAAAAAAGAAGAAATCTACTGGAAGAAGAGATCCAGAATCTACTCGGAGAAGGGCCCTACTTGTCCGAACAACATCCAAAACCAGCTCCTGGACTACATCCAAAGTACTATTACTCTTGGTGATAATGACATGCTTATGAAGCGGGTCTCTGACGAGGAGGTCAAGATGGCGATCTTCGCTATGGGAGCTTACAAAGCCCTCAGACCGGATGGATTTCCTCTGGCATTTTTTCAGGAATATTGGGAAATTATGGGGAGTGATGTTACTAGGGCTGCCAAAGACTTCTTTAGGACTGGGCACCTTCTCAGATAGCATAATCAAACCTACATTGTGATTTTCCCTAAGCATGAAAATCCTACTTCTATGTTGGATTTCAGACCCATTAGCCTCTGCAATATCTTCTACAAGATCCTTACCAATATCCTGATTGGCAGAATCAAGCCTCTTCTAGACAAGATTATATGCACTACTCAGAAAGGTTTTGTGCCGGGTAGATAGATCCTAGATGTGGCCATTGCTACCCATGAAATTATCCATTCTATGGACAGAAGCAAGGTCCCAGGTATGGCCTTTAAATTGGATATCTCTAAAGCTTATGAAAAAGTTAACTGGTCCTTTCTGCTTAAAATTCTTACTAAAATGGGCTTTAATGAGAAGGTTATCCGAATTATACAAGAATGTACTCAAACTGTTAGCTTCTCTGTTCTTGTCAATGGCTCCCCTGGTGGATATTTTATTCTAGAAAAGGGTCTTAGACAGGGAGACCCTCTCTCCCCCTACCTCTTTATTATGGTGGTTGATGTGCTTAGCAGGAATCTATGTATGTTGTCCGCTACCGGAAGAATAAAAGGAATCAAACTTGCTTCTACACACCCTCAGGTGGTGTTAGAATAGTTTGTGGATGACACTTTCCTCTTTGGGTATTCTTCAGTGATTGAGGCCAGACAATGGAAAAAAATCCTTGAAAGCTATGCTTGGGCTTCTAGACAGTGTATTAACTATCAAAAGAGCCGGTTGTTCTTCTTCAATACTCGCATGGAGTTACAAAATAAGGTGCTTCAAATTATGGGGTGTCTGACAACTTTGATCCCTTCTACCTACCTTGGCCTCCCCCTCATGGTCAAAGAGGTGTCCCAATATTTCTGGAATTACATCCTTGAAAGAACCCAAAGGAAACTTGCTGGTCGGAAGGGGAAGTTTTTAAGCAATACTGGCAAACTTTAGCTGGTGGCCTCCACTCTCCAAGGGATCCCTGTTTACTTCCTATCCCTCTTTAAAATCAAAAGCAACATGGCTGATAAACTTGAAAGGATTCAGAGAACCTTTCTGTGGGTGGGGTCTCAAGAAAAGAGGAGGATTTCTCTTGTCAATTGGGGCACTGTCTGCCTCCCGAAAACATTGGGTAGCCTAGGTCTTAGAAAAATAGGTCTGATGAATAAGGCCCTTACTACAAATGTGGCATGGAAGCTCATAGAGGGAAAAGTGGATTGGTGCAGATTAATGGAAGCTAAGTATCCCCAAGGACATCCCTACAGGAGGATGTTCCACAATAGTGACCTCCCCAGTGGATCCAAACTCTAGATGAACATATGTAAATGTAAGACCCTTCTATCTAAAGGAGATTTTTGGGAAATTGGAAATGGAAGATCCATCAAATTTTGGAATGACCAATGGATCATGAATCAACCTAACTTGGGCCACAGATTCAAACCCCTTATGGAATACCTCAGACCTAGCCTGGGTAATAGAGTCTCTAGCTACATCAATGGAAGAGACTTGTTGGATATACCTAATTGGTTAAGGGACAGACTGAACTTGCAACACTCGGCCAAGGATCTCATGGAAAACCTAACTAATACCAGAATTTCAGGGCGTGATGACTCTATTATCTGGGCCCCCACCCAGGCTATTACTTTCTCTGTTAAATCTGCCTACAACCTACTTATGAAGGAGGAGAGTAACCTAGGGGACTGGAAGAAGGTGTGGATCGCTCAAATCATGCCAAAAATAAAATTTTTCTGGTGGACTCGAATGCATGGTAAGGTCCTAACCCAAGATAATCTCATAAAGAGAGGCTTCTCCATCGAAAATAGATGTGTTCTATGTAAGAAGGAGGAAGAAATGGTAAACCACCTTTTCATCCACTATGACTATGCTACCAGCATTTGGCAAGGGATTATCGGAAAATTGGGTATCTTGTGGGCCCTGGGCAGAGAAGTGCATCAATTTAACAATTGGAGATCCCCTTCCAATCACCCCCTTCTCCAACTCCTCTGGCGTATGCTTCCCCCTCATATATACTGGACCATTTGGAAGGAAAGGAACAACAAGATTTTCAGAGAGAATAGTAACTAGCCTGAGACCTGTCTCCATATTGGAACTAAGCTCCTGTGCGAGAATGCAAGGATGGCTAAATGGAAGATCCCCTCCAGTCCTCCTGCTGCATGGGAAGTTAGAATTGCTGGAAGCTCAAACCTCTTGGATGGGTTCTCCAGGTTTGACGATGCGAAAAGGATAGCTAGAAATGCTACCAGATGGACCGCCCCTCCCAGAGGAAGGAAAAAATTAAAATTTGATGGAGCGATAAATAATTTTGGTCAGGGAGGGGGCGGTGTGCTGAGAGATCACAATGGAACTTGCCTACTGGCTTATGCTGGGCCTATCAATAACTACACTATCACCCAGGCGGAAGGAACTGCCCTTCTCTTGGGGATTTAATTCACGAAACAAATGAACCTCAGACAGCTAGAAATTGAGGGGGATTCCAAAGTGGTTGTTAAGGTCGTCAAGAGTGGTGCTGGTGTAGGATGGCGTGCTAGACCTATCATTATGGAGATCTATGAGCTTCTCAATAGCTTCCAGTGCATGACTATAGTTCACACATACAGAGAGGGGAATTTGGTTGCTGACTCATTGGTAGCAATTGGCCTAAAAAAAATCAAACTCATTAGTTGGAAGGTAATTCGTGACTTACCTTCAGTGACTCAGCAACTCATCGTGGAAGAAATGAATATTACTGTTTAAATGTGCCAGAATGTCATATTCATTATGATACCTTACTCGATCACGTGCTGGCGTGTTCGGGTGATTTTCGCGATTATGAAAAGGAGAACTCAAATTCCCATAAAGAATTATCATTACCTTTGGAACGTGTGGAGTAAGAGCTATCCGAATCAAAGGGTTTTTTTGGCTATCCTTGGTATTAATGCTATTATTGCTATTAATGGCACCTAGAGATCTATTAGATCTGGTGGTACAGAGCCCATTTTCCAAAATTTTCAAGACCAACATTTTATGTATAAGATTTCCTTGGAAAGGCTTTACGAAAATAAGTGGTTTTTTATGGCCTGCAAAAATGCTCGGCTCTTAGATTCCAAAGATATTCTGGCGCAGGAAGAGTAGACCCTTGAAATGGGAGGTAACATTTTCCACATTAAACCTCATAACATTGACGAATCTTTCACTCTAATACATTGATGACTCATTATTGCAAAGAAACTGGCATTTGGGGTTTCATGGAAAGAATGAAAGGTGGGCATGATGAGTGAATCTCCAAATAATTTGTCTCTTCCTGGAACAATAGGAGTGTCTCAATTGGGGGCATCCACTTCCAGCTTAATGAAGAGGTCATAGCCAAGGCGACGTGGCTCTCTATGGTGGGGAGGAAATACAAAAAGACCAGTTGGACTGCCGACCCTACCAGCCTCAAACAATTTTTCAAGGACGGTGAGCTGTCGGTGAGAAAACATGGGGGATTCAACAAGGAGGAGCTGTTGGACTTCTGGCCAAAAATTTGTCTCATTGTGATGAAGTACTTCATGTTGGAAGGTAAGTTCACTGTGTTTTACAACTACTACTTACCATTCCTGAATCATATTAGGAACAAGGATTTAATTTCCATATCTTTCTATCTTCTGCACTCCACAGAGAGTAATGTCCTTGATATTAAAAGGAACCCTGATAGAGCTATCCTCCATCAGGGCCTCCTCCTCTATCTCTACCAGTTTCACAAAGCTATCTTCTCAACACCCCAACCCCCTCTAATTATCGAGATGATGCCCCAAGAGGAGCCCTTGGCCAAAATTGAAAAGACCACCCATTCCTCCTCCCAGTCCATCTGTATCACCTAGGAGCCTGTGATTGCTGAGAAAAAGGGTACAACCCATAAAAAAAGTGTTAAAAACCCTCTCAATAGGAAGGAGGGTCAGGAGGAGTCGTATGTCTCTGAGTCTATGGAATACAAAGAGGGGAAAGAGGCTGACAACACTCCTGAGACTGATTATAGGCCCAAAAAACAAAAAATGATGGAGAGCTAGGTTAATTTGGAGGTGGAATTAAGTGGATTGGGTTGGTTAAGGTCAAATAGAATTGCTAAAAAATAGTGTAAAATTAGGATGATGGAAACGGCCTCTAAAGAGCTTTCCCTGTCTGAAAATGTCTCCCACTCCATTGAGTCCAAGAATGGTTCCTTGGATGGCTATATGAGTCCCCCTAGGACTGGTAACACTCCTCTGCCCAACCTCTAGCATACTATGGAAACCCCCAATAACCCTACCCCACCCCCGATTCCTCCTCAGGATCCTTAGGATAAGCCCCATACCTCGGCCATGGAGGACAAAAATAATTTTATAGGCACCCTCAAAAGGAGGTTCGTGAATTTGGACAAGGATATTGTGGAGATTAAGAAGAATATGCAGGACCTAATGAACCATTGCATGAGGACCAACAAATTTTCCCTGAAGGTCATGCATGCTTTGGCTACGACCGTCTGTAATGTGCAGGAAAAGCTGGCGGGCAGCAAGCTGGAAGCGGATGAGGACAACAAAGATTTGTTCTTGTTTCTGCAAGAGGAGTGGGTGAGAACCCTGCTGTCTAAACAACTGGGTGGGAAGAATTAATCTCTAGTGTCCATGTGTCGGTTAATTTTGGCTGGGCTTGGCCCTCGGATCCCATATTTTGCGGTTTGGGATAATGTTAGTTTTTATATTTTGTTGTGTAGCCCTGCGAGGCTTATAACTGATACTTTTTATGCTACTTTTTGTCTTAATTACTCTGGTTTAATCCTATGAATTAGTACTATGATTTATGTTTTTGATAGGGGCAAAGTTAGATTTGGTGATTATGCTATTAAAATGTTATACTTGCTTGACTAGTTCCATTAATATGTTGTTAATGTGCTACTAGTCCTCTGTTCCACGAGCCAACACCCTCTTGTTGCTTTATCAAAAACAAGGGTTCTTCTTCAAGGATTGATAATTGTCCTTCTTTGTTCTTAAGATCCTAGACTTGTTAGTTGTCAAATTAATCTTACGAGGTTGTCAGTTGGGTTGTAATACTGAGGCATACATAAAAAAAATTTATGTCTCATTGCCAAGATTAATTTCAGTGGACTCCAATTTCATGCTTTTGTTTGAGGGCATAATAGCATTATTCAAAATCATTTATACTCTAGCTAGATCAAATAATTTGGAGAGACTCTAATGCGATGATTTTTTCATTCCTAAGGTCAAATATAGGTCAAATAAATCAAATTAAAATATTATTGTAATTTTTTAAATAACTATTAGTTGTTAGAGAACACTAATAAAGTTACAATCAGTAAAGAGAACTTATCTATTTTGTTAGAGTAATACTATTTTCACCACTTCACTCTTTATTTAAGTTTACTTAGGATAACTTATTAATGAGTAAGATGGATATTTTTTTTTCCTATTTGGACTCTATCAATTCCTAGAGGATATTGTTGAGTTAAATAAGAACTCTACTTCCTCTAGGTTGAGACACTTGTCTCAACCCTATCGTTTCCTTCTACCTTATCTTTCCTATTTAAGCTGACCTTATTATATGTTTATACTCACCTCATTTAAAATAAAATCTTGTGTTCATTACTTCTCTCCCAGTGGATGTCTAGAGACTCGGTTGTCGATATAGGATGAATATCCTAACATGACATCAAAGCGTACTGTCTCACAGCTCCTAGTTTTTGAATTTTTTTTTTTCAAGGTCTCTAGTTTACCTGTATTTACAAACCTATTTTTTTCATAACATATTTGAATAAGAATTATCCTATTGTATTAATTTGGCTAGGTCTGTAGTCTGTATTGGCATTACTTTGTGTGGTAATGTCAGTCACTCTCCACACATGCCAAGTTCTGATTTTTTTTACATAGGTTCATGTCTTGTTGAGTTCTCAGAGATCAGGATTGATGATTTTTAATTCTTTTGTATTGTATTGGTCATAAATATATCCATAGTTCCAAGAGTCATATTCTTTTTTTCTCCACTAAATCTTAGCTCCAACACACAACCCTTGCACTTTGACTGAGATACATATAGAGTGAGGTCTTTGCACTCGTTTGCCTGAAATTTTATTTGTTGATTTTTATCAAACAACAAGAAGTATTTTTCATTACTTTACTGATCTTTTCATGAAGAGGGCAGATTTTTGTTTTTATCATTATCATCTGTCAAGGTAGATTTTTTATCTTGGCCAATGCATCAGCCTTTTTAAGTTGGGAATTTTCTTTGTCATTAATAGGCCCATGTGGATATCAATTTTTCTGTGTTTGGTTAATGAATTTATAGCCTCATACAAAATTCTCATCAAGAAGTTGTTTGGCATCTTAAATTTGGTCAGACTGTGTTAATTATGGGTAGCTTGGACAACTGTCTATCCTT
This sequence comes from Thuja plicata, assembly GCA_018584345.1. Lineage (NCBI taxonomy): Eukaryota > Viridiplantae > Streptophyta > Pinopsida > Cupressales > Cupressaceae > Thuja > Thuja plicata. Next base: position 1,035,693 of record MU224172.1, read on the forward strand.
ACCCAGAAACAACATTATTAGTTATGGGTAGTTTTGGACAGCTATTCCTCCTGACCCAGAAATTAGAAAATGATTGTTTTTGTCAAACAAATGTTGTTAGGATAAAAACAATTATTACTTAATATTGGCTCTTTTTAGGTGACACCTCATAACCATGTTTGTTGGTGGTTATTGAGTTGTCTTAATCTCAACCGTTGATTGAGAATCAATCTCAGCCATTGGTTTTACAACAGGAGTAGTATTAAAAGGGTTCATTGGGTCATTTGGAAATAATGAATGTTGGAGAAGTATTTGCAGTGTTAGCAAATAAACTTGCAGTGATAGCAAGGATGCAGTGATAGAGTTGGGGATAGCACTGGAGAAATATCAGCAGGAGGAATTGGGAGATTGTCAGAGTTCTACTAGTGAGAGGCAAGGAATTTTGTATTTCTTAGTTTGCTGAAGTTTAATATATTTCTCATCTGCAGTACTGGTTTTCCCTTTGGGGTTTTTCTCAGGACAATTGTCCAGAATTATTGTGTTCATTGTGTTGCTTATTTCTTTCTGTATTTTAGTGAAGTTGCAGTTGTGTTATTTTTCTATATTCAGCTATAAATTTATTTTCAGCAGTTAAATAATCCTTATGAGATAGGAGATTAATAATCAGCGACTGCAATAGGAATTTTCACATGGTATCAGAGTAGTGTTGAGGGTAGAAAAGGTTTACCCTAGGCAAAGGAAAGAAATTGGAGTTTGACCTCTTTCAAGCTTTTTTTTCTTTTATTTCTTTGAGATGGCCTCAGTAGGTTTGAGAGATCAGGACAGATTGGATGGTGCCTCAAATTTTGGTGTCTGGAAAGCCAAAATTTATTTATTGCTGGAAGAGAATGGTATCAAGGAATATGTTACCAGTACTATAGCTGTACCTACAGATCCAGTACTACTTGCAGCATACAAGAAGGATGATGCCAAGGCGAGGAGGATAATCCTTGATGGTGTCAAGGACCATATTGTTCCACATATTGCAGAGTTAGATATAGTGAAGAAGATGTGGGATGCCATTCTAAATCTGTACCATAATGCTACCACTAACCAAAAGCTACTTCTCAGAGAAAAGTTGAGGAATACCCGGATGAACAAGGGAGAAGATATTACAAGTTACCTCACTAGGCTTAGACTTGTCAAGGATGAGTTAGCAGCTGTTGGAGATAAGCCAGATGAAGACAAGCTAGTAAGAATAGCCCTAAATGGGTTTACTAAGCAGTGGGATGTCTTTGTTCAAGTTATTAATGGATGAG
>MU224172.1:1037019-1063808 GCA_018584345.1 Thuja plicata
TGGGATCGACTATGGAGTGATTTCACTCAAGAGGAGCTTAGACTAAGTCTTGTCAATGGAGCCAACAACAAGAGTCAGAAAAGTGAGGTGGAACAAGAAAATGTTGCCCTAGTGGGAAAGGGGAAAGTAGAGAAGGGATCTAGCAAAGGAGAAAATTCACAAAGTGAAAAGAAGAAGGACCTATCTAAGGTCAAGTGCTTTGGTTGTCATGAGTTTTTCCACTATGTCAGCGATTGCCCACAAAGAAAGAAAGATAAGAAGGGCAAGAACCAAGTGGTGGCTTTAGCAAGTGCAAAGGAGCTCTCTAGTAGATTGGAGGATGAGTTTGCACTCATAGCTTGTATGATTAGCTCAAATTCACAAAGTGTTTGGTATATAGACAGTGGAGTGTCATTTCATATGATAGGAGTTAGAGAATACTTCTCCAACTACAAGGAGGAGAACACCAGTATCCAGATTTCTATGGGAAACTTGTCCAAGCTCAACTCAGTTGGGAAAGGGAGTGTTCAGTTTTAGAGGGAGAAGGGAAAGGTAATTCCTCTTCATGATGTGTTGCATGTGCCAGGCTTAGGTATGAATTTGTTTTCTATATATGTCCTTCAGGATAAAGGGTATAATGTTCTCTTTAGAGGGATGCATGTTTTGATTAAGCATAAAGATTGGAAATCACCCGTATCTATTGGAGTTAGGAGTGGTTGCCTTTATAGGTTGCAGCTTGATACTCCTAAGGCACTCATGAGAAGCAGTAACCCTAGAGATCTTGGAGAGCTATGGCATAGGAGGATGGGCCATATTCATCATGGAGCACTTAGATTGCTTCGTGAGACGGTGACAGGTGTTCCAGAGGTGAGCACAGAGCATGATGATGCATGTAAGGGATGTGTGTTGGGGAAGTTTGTGAAAGCATCTTTTCCAAGGAGTGACACCAGATCTACATGTGTTATTGATCTAGTACATTCAAATGTATGTGGACCAATGTTGACAAAGTCTCTCAGAGGATATGAGTATTATGTTACCTTTATTTATGATTTCTTCAAGAAGACCTGGATATACTTCTTGAAGACCAAGGATGAGGTTTTCAGTCACTTCCAAGAGTTCAAGGCTCTTATGGAGAACTCAACAGGAAGGAAGATAAAGGTTCTTCGGTCAGACAATGGAGGCGAGTACAAAGGAAATGACTTCCAGAATTTCTGTACCAGAGAAGGAATCAAGAGAGAGTGGACTATTCCTTACAATCCACAGCAAAATGGAGTTGTTGAGAGGAAGAACCATTCTATATCGGAGGTAGAAAGGGATATGCTACATGATTAGGACATGCCCTTCTACTTATGGTCAGAAGCATGTAGTACAGTAGTCTACATTTAGAATAGGGTTCCACACAAGGTACTAGGGAAAGTGACACCAGAGGAGGCTTTCACGGGGAAGAAGCCAGATGTTGGTCACTTCAGGATATTTGCGAGTTTGGAATTTTGTCTTATTCTTGGAGACACACGTACCAAGTTAGATTAGACTGTAGAGAAGCGGTACTTTATTTGGTAGAGTGAAACTTCAAAGGCATATAGGATGTTCATTCTAGGGACTAGAAGAATTATTGTCAGACGTGATGTCAAGTTCATGGAGGAAAAGGCATTTAGATGGTCCAGAGATTTTCCAGCAGATGATTAGAGTGAGTAACCAAAAAAAGCTCCAAGTCCAAGTGAAGGACAACAATGCTCAAGTACAGTTACTAGTACAAGTGTAGGCTCAAGTGGTGAGAATTCACAGAGTATGGATCAACTGGTGCAGTAGGAAATGCATCAAGAAGACATGGAGGTTGATATTTCATCCTTTGCAATTGGTAGTAGGAACCATGAGGTTCAAGACACACAAAGGGATACTCAAGAGTCTATGGGAACTCCTAGGAAGAGTACAAGACAAAGGAGACAACTAGCCAAGTTCAATGACTATGTGGCATTAGTCAGCCAGTTGGTAGATAGTGAACCTTCCAGCTATCAAGAGGCTGCAAAGCATTAGGTATGGCGAGATGCTATGGTTGAGGAATATAACTCAATAATGAAGAATGATGTATGGGAGGTAGTGCCTAGACTAACAGATAGGGTAGTGGTTGGATCACATTGGATCTACAAGATAAAGCACGGTGCAGATGGTAGCATCAAGAAATACAAGGGGAGGTTTGTGGCCAAGGGGTTCTCTCAAAAGGAGGGAATAGACTATGAGGAGACATTTTATCCTGTGGCCAGGTATACTTCTATACGAGCAGTAATCTCATTTGTAGCGTAGATGGGATGGCAGATCCATCAAATGGATTTCAAGACAACATTCCTTAATCAAGAATTGAAGGAGGAGGTATACATAGAACAACTAGAAGGCTTTGTAGCACATAGCAAGGAGACCCACATGTGCAAATTAAAGAAAGCCTTTTACAGACTCAAGCAGGCTCCCAGAGCATGGTATGAGCGCATTGATACATCCTTGTAGGAAATGGGCTTTGTGAAGAGTGAGGCTGATGTGAACCTCTACTACTTGGTGGTTGGGGGTGAGGTTCTCATTCTTGTTCTATATGTGGATGACTTGTTTCTTATAGGTGCACTAGGGCTCATAGAGGATTGCAAGAGGGACCTTGCAGAAGAGTTTGAGATGAAGGATTTGGGACTTATGCACTACTTTCTAGGCATGGAAGTGTGGTAGACTGATGGAGAGATTTTCCTTGGTCAAGGGAAATATTGCATTGAAATCTTGAAGAGATTCGAGATGGAAGATTGCAAAGCCATGTCTACACCCATGATCACCAATTGGAGGAAGGTAGATGCATCCAAGGAAACGGACGTTGATCCCACCTTATATAGGCAACTGATTGGTTCGCTCATGTATTTGGTCAACACCAAGCCAGATATAGCCTCTGCAGTAAACTCTCTTAGTCAGTTCATGGTGGAGCCAAAGAGAGTGAATTGGACGGTGGCTAAGCATGTGCTACATTATCTTCATGGTACAGTTGAGTTCGGGATCAGATATGTTTGAGGTGAAGGTATCAAGTTGATAGGCTATACTGACGCAGATTGGGTAGGTAGTACAACTGACAAACAGAGTACTTCAGGATGTTGTTTCAGCTTAGGATCAGGATTTGTCTCTTGGTTCAGTAGGAAGCAAAAATTTGTGGCCTTGAGTTCATCAAAAGCAGAATACATAGCAGCTAGCATGGCAACATGTGAAGATATATGACTTTGGAAGTTGCTAGTGGCCTTGTTTGGTCAGAAGGTTGAGACTACTGTGATACATTGCAATAATCAGAGTTGCATCAAGTTGTCTAAAAATCCAGTGTTTCATGATAGGTCTAAACATATAGATATCAGGTATCACTTCATCAGAGATTGTATACAGAGGGGAATTGTTCAACTATAGTACATACCTATAGAGGAGCAGGTAGCAGACATTCTGACAAAGGCAATGGGGAAGGAAAAATTCATCTTCTTCAGAGATAAGATGGGTGTCGTGTAGAATAGCTTCCTCGCTAAGAGGGAGTGTTAATTATGGGTAGCTTGGAAAGGTATGGTGTCCAAGATGAAAGGACTAAAGAAGGAAAGAACCCCATAACTAGATGGAAAGGTATGGTGGCCAAAATGAAGGAAACTTATCTTCCTGATGATTATGAAGTGCAATTGCACCAGAAAAGATAGAAAGAATTAGAAGTCAATGCCTATATAGAAGAATTTCACAAGCTATGCTTAATATCACATGTAATGGAAGAAGAGAGCCTAAAAGTGGCTGGGTATCTAAATGGTCTCAAGTGGAGTATCCAAGAGGAAATTAGTCTCTTAATCCTTAAGATAATACACCAGTGCTATCACCTAGTCCTCAAAGTTGAGGAGAAGTTCAAAAAGAAGTAAGATTCAAGCATTAGAGGAAGAGGAAGAGACAATAGAGGTCATAGAGGAGAATATGTGGGAAGGAATTTTGAAGCTAAGAAATAGAGTGAGTCTAAACTCACAGAGAATCAAGGAGAATCTAGTAACACAAGAGGTGGTTACAACTAAGGAAAAAGTTCAAATAATAGTTGAGGAGGAAGAACCAATAATCAGGGAAGAGGATCTTATTTCTCTTCAATGAAATGATATAATTGTCAACATATTGGGCATCCCACATATACGTGTCCTATAAAGAGTTCTACATCACAAGAAGGAGAGAAGAGAGTTAACTATGTGCAAGGGGGGTCTTCTGGCAATCAAGCAGTAGAAGTCACCCTAGATTCAGAGATGGGAGATAATTTAATGGTTCATAGAGAACTACTCAAAGAACCCATCAAAGAAGAGCCAATCCAAAGAAGATCTTTGTTTCAAGTCAAATACAAGGTTCTCGGTAAGGTCTATGAAGTTATCATAGATTCAGGTTCTACTGATAACACAGTTTCTTTATAATCTATTGAAAAGTTGAAATTGACAAGGATTCCTCATACTAATCCTTATAGAGTTACTTGGTTGTATAAAGATCAACATGTAATAGTCAATGATAAATCTTTGGTAGAATTTTCCATAGGGAGGTATCAGGACATCATTTTGTGCGACGTCCTTCCCATGGATGCTTGTCATTTTATATTGGGTAGACCTTGGTAGTTTGACCAAGCTACAGTGCATGATGGAGTTAAGAACTCCTATTCCTTTAAGAAAGTTGGAGTGAATTTCAAGATACAGTCAATCTTGGAAGAAGGTGAAGAGAAGAAAGGTGGTCCTAACCTACTGATGGTTGGTGAGAAATAATTCTTAAAGACACTGGAAGAAGAAGATGGAGTGGGATTTTCTTTGGTTTTGAAACCAAAGAATAAAAAGGGAAATAAGAAGGAAGAGTTACCTTTAGAAATCCAAATGTTGTTGACTCAGTATCATACCATAGTTAGTGATGGTCAAATATCATACCAGGAGCCCCCCTTCCAAATAAAGTTGCTTACAAAATAACCCCACAACAAAATTTAGAGATCGCTAACCAAATACAAGAACAAATTAACCAAGGGTTGATTAGAAAGATTAGAAGTCCATGTGTTGTTCCAACGGTCTTAGCCGCAAAGAAAGATGGTACTTGGAGGTTGTGCACCAATTCTAGGGGCATCAATAGGATCACTATTTGGTATAGGCTCCCAATACCATGGATAGAAGATCTAATGGATTGTCTTAGTGGAGCTAGGTATTACTCCAAAATAGATCTTAAAAGTGAGTATCATTAGATAAGAATCAAAGGTGGAGATGAATGGAAGACTTCTTTAAGACTACTGAAGGACTTTATGAATATATGGTTATGCCTTTTGGGTTGACAAATTCCCCAAGCACATTTATGAGACTAATGAATGAGGTTTTGAAGGAATTCATTTGAAAATGGGTTGTAGTGCACTTAGATGACATCCTAGTGTTTAGAAAAACAAAAGAGGATCATGTGAGACATTCTGCAAATGGTAATGCAAATATTGCATGAGGAGAATTTGTCAATCAACTTGGAAAAGAGTGAGATCATGAAGCAAGAGTTGGTATACTTAGGTTCTGTTACCTCAGAGGGTAGCTTGAAGATGGACACAAGAAAGGTGGAAGCAATCCTAAATTGGCCTAGACAAAATTTAGCTACAGAAGTAAGAAGCTTCCATGGATTAACACAATTCTACTAAAAGTTTATCAGACAGTTTAGTGAAATTAGCGCACCTATTTTAGATACCATAAAAGGGGGTATGAAAGCTAAGTTCCAATGCAATGAGTAGTCTAATAAAGGATTTGATCACTTGAAGAAAAGTATAACAACTCAATTTATATTGACACTTCCTAGTTTTGACAAGATGTTTACTGTGGAGTGTGATGCCATCAACATTGTTGTCGGTGCAATTTTGAGTCAAGATGGGAAGCCAGTAGCTTTTCAGAGCGAAAAAATTAGTGATGCAAAGAGGAAGTATTCCTCATATGATTTGGAATTGTATAAATTAGTGCAAGCACTAAGGAAATGGAGACATTATCTCCTTCCCAAAGAATTTGTAGTCTTTACCAACAACGAGGCTTTAAGTTTTTTGAATTCACAAGATAAACTAAGCCATAAGAATATGAAATGGGTGGATTATATACAAGCCTATACCTTCACCATAAAGTACAAGAAATGAGTGCAAAATAAAGTGGCAGATGCATTAAGTAGAATGTTGCTCATGGTACAAGAAGTTCAGTTAAGAAGCATTAGCATAGAAAGCTTCAAGGATCTTTATCCAGCAGGTGAAGGCTTTTTAGAAACATACAAGGTATGTCAAGATTATCAAAATCATTTTCATAGTGAGTATTCTGAGTATACTCTTCAATAAGGTCTTTTTTTAAAGGAGGACAACTCTATGTACCAATAGGTTCAATGAGGGAGAACTTAGTACAAGAGAAGCATAATTATTCATTAAGTGGACATTTTGGGTTGAATAAAAATTAGAGATGGTCAAGAGGTACTACTATTGGCCAAGAATGAATAGGGATGTCCAAAGGTATGTAGAAAATTGCATAGTCTATAAAAAACTAAGGGGATTTTATCCATTGCAGGATTGTATCAGCCTCTTCCAATCCAAAATAGACCTTGGGAATGCCTCAGCATGGATTTTGTATTTGGACTTCTGAAGACCAAGCAGGGAATGGATAGTATTTTTGTGATTCTGGATAGAGATGGCTCACTTTGTGCCATGTAAGACCATGCATGATGCATGTTACATAGAAAATCTATTGTTTAGAGAAGCAGTAATTATACATGGATTACCTTTTAGTATTGTATCAGACTGAGACTCTAAGTTTATGAGTCATTTTTGGAAAACCTTATGGTAGAAGCTTGGTACAAATCTTTCCTTTAGCTCGGCGTATCATCCACAGACCAATGGTCAGATTGAAGTGGTGAACTGAAGTTTAGAAAATATTTTGAGATGCCTCACAAAAGAATATGGACAATCATGGGATCAGTTACTTGCTCAAGCAGAATTTGCCTACAATGATATAGTTAATAGATCCATTAGAAAGAGCTCTTTTGAGATAGTGTATGTGATTCATCCTAGGGGTATATGTGAACTCAGGGATCTTGGAAGCAATGTAGAGAATAGTGGGTATGCTAAAGATTTCGCTCAAGCAATGAAAGAATTCCATGATACATTGAAGAAAGAATTAGTGGATAATACAACTCACAGCAAGCACAAGGTAGATGCAAAGAAAATAGATGTTTAGTTTCAAGTTGGAGATTTGGTCATGGTGCACCTAAAAAAAGAAAGGTTACAAAAAGGTGTACCATGTAAGATTCAGATAAGGAAGATAGGCCCTTGTAAAATTTTGGCAAAATATGGGTCTAATGATTATAAAGTTGATCTTCCTACAGACATAGGATTATCTCTAGTTATGAATGTGGTAGATCTGGTGTTGTATAAATGATTAATTATAGCAGGAGGTACTAATCTAACAATAGATACAGAAGATCTCAAAGCAATAAAACTTCTAGTTGCACCAAAACCAAATGCAGAGAAGATTCTGAAGTCAAGAGTTGCTAAGAAGATTAGAAAGTAGACCTACATGGAAAATTTGGTCAAATGGAAAGGAAAAGCTGATTTAGGGGCTACATGGGTGCAAGAGACTAATTTCAAGAAGTTAGGCATCGATCCTGACTTGATCCAATCACTTGGAAGTTGATTTCTCTCATGTGGGGGAGTATGGTGCAGGAGGACCTAGGTTAGAGAACATTTTGGGTTTAAAAGTTGTTTGTAAGGTGTTTTATTCAACCACTTTTGTAATGACTGAGGTCAATTGGTGAAAAAACACCATAGTTGTTTAGCTATTTGATTTTCAATTTAGTGGGTGTTGTAGTAGGTTGAAAAATTCTGGAAATCCAACCAAGGTACTAGGAACCGTAGATGGTGAAAAGGAAATTATATGGAGTGCTTGGTTTACACTAGTGCTCGGGAAATTGTGGTGCTCAGTGTTGCTACTCGATTTGCTCAGGGTTATCATTCGGGGATGTTCACTCAGTGGTGATTGCTCAAGGTTTCTTACTGACGCTCGGTGTTGATGTTTTGTTTGTACTAAAGCTCAACATTGATGCTCAGTAAAGTTGGTCTGATGCTCGATGATGTCAGTTAACAAACCAGAAATCATGGTTTTTTACTTTTGTGGCTAGCTTGGTCATTTGTAACGGCTCCCTACATGTCGCATTTGTGTTAATGGATAGTTAAACCCGTTAAAGTGATGGGAGGGTCATTTATTCATCACCCATGCCTTAAATGAAAAAGGTGGTGGATGTTATTGAAGAGCGTGAAATATATAGTAGTAGATGGTAGACATTTCAGTAGTGGTTAATTGTTCAAGAATTTGTAGACATTGAATAGAAGAATTACAAAGAGTGTTTTTAGCCTATTTTTGAGCATTTGTTATCAATTCTAAGTGAAAATCCCTTAACCTATTATCATTTTGAAACTTCATGGGTTTCTGGCCCATTTTGGGTGGATTGTATTGTATGGCTCCTGGTGATTCTTGAATCCATGGTGAGAGCCACATTCCTGGACAAAATCCGAGATGAGCCCTTGTATATAATTTTCTATTTTATTTTTGGAGGAGAAGTGCTAGGCGTGAAGATGTATTTCTTACCCTAGGCGAGCTCAATGGTAGTTCAGCTAGGGAAGAAAACTATGAAGATGTTGTGAGTGTGTTGGCAAAGTAAGCTGATTTAGCCAGGAGCATGAACCTATCTTTTTAGGTTCATTAAGCATGAACCTATCCTTTTAGGTTCATTAAGCATGAAGGATTAACTTTTTGATGAGGGCCAAGACTTGAGCGAGAGGTGAATATATTAGTGAATTACCTTGAGTTAGGGTTCAAAATACCATAGAAGGTCTAAGAGAGAGACATTAGTGCAGAGTTAGGCTGACTCTCAACACCAATAGACCCCGCCTACCCATAAAAAATTAAGCCCAACTTATGGGTGATGCATCCCATAAAGACTTTTCCACTAGAAGTTTATTTAATCCATGGTGGGTTACCACATTTTGTCATCCCTTATTTACCTCTTCCAAACAAAAATTTAACAAAGAGTAATGAAAATTTGGAAAATTCACAAGGTGACCATGTTGTAAAGTGCAAAGCAATTTAAAATGAATGCCAGTAGGAAAACCACCCTTCAAAGGTAAAGTACCTAATGATATAAATCAGAAGCTACAAGTATTCAACTGGAAGAGACAACCTCTGTGCACCTTGTTTGTTTGCCTCCAATCTTGTGTCTATAGGGCTAGTGAATTCTTCTCGAGATAACCTTGCATCATTCCCATGGGGAAATGCCTCTCTAATAGAGTGAAGCCCTGAGACATCTATAATTCTTTTATGTGGCATCTATTCTTAGGCCTCTAACTTTAGCTACTCTACTGTTCAGAGTTTGGAGGAACTCCAATGCTATTGCCTCATCATATCCATTCAATTGAACAAAATAAGGAAGCCACCCCACATAGTGAAATGTCCACACACTTTTCTAGTCTTGTAATAAAGACGAGTGATCAAATGACTCGTGTCTGATAAGAGGCCCTCCCATTCTGTAGCTTCTAAAAAAAATTTCAATCCTAACACTCACAATCCTAAGGATCCCAACCCTGATAATGCCAAATGCTTCCCAAAATAAACTTTCCCTTCAAATACTGCTTGTGATTTTTATTCTGAATTCCGCTATAACTACACTAAATTTCTGATCTCTAAGGACCAGTTTCTACAGATTTCTTGGTAAGAAGAAGTTTGAGAAATGGGGCTCAAAGCTGTGTTTTTAAAAATAATGCTAGCAAGAAAGGCTCATACGTAGGGGTTGTCACATTAGTTTGCAAGGATGGTTGAAGACTAATGACAAAGTACAATGTGTTTAAAGAATAATGGAAGGAGAGAGAAAGTTTCATTCATGATGGTGCAATTTAATAGACTAATCACCCTCTATGAAAAAGGTGGCATGTGTCCTCACATGCATGCTAAAAAGTATGGTGACATTGGAATAAATGCCATATTAATTAAAAAGTAATCTATGATCATGCAAAAATAAGTAAGCTCTTAAAATAATGAATTTGTATGTGTACTTGAGATGCTATTACCAATGATTGTCTAAATTTGGAAGATTTGATGATATATGCCAAGAAAAGTTGAGCTGAAGAGTAATGATGATGTGGATGAATGAGTGAAGTGGAAGAGAGAAATGTGTTGTGACATGAAATGATATTTTATTATGGAAGAGAATGGTTCTTTGGGAAAATGAAACTTTATTATGAATGCATTACATAGTTTTTTAAAAAGATGAATGTAGCAAAAGGCTTTCTCTTTCAGTTGCAGGAAGGTCTTTAGTTGCAAGAGGTTCATCAGCTATAGCGGGTTCATCATCTAGAGGAGGTTTATTCATGATAGGAGAATTCTCAAACTGCCATAGGAACTCAGCCTTAGTGACTAGTTTATGGTACAGACAAAGTCTATGGACATTGACCAGTAGCTTAAAATGCACAGCGTAAATTGTAGACAATTGAACTGCACCATTAGCAAAAAAAATTTCTCTCATAGGATCCAAGCCAACAGGTAGTCTGATTACCCTGTGTTTCTTGTAACCTTGAATCATAAAGTAGAGCTCAATGACAAGCAACAAACCTTTGACTCTGAATGTGTGAATTGTGCCACTTATTTTTCAGTAATTGTACCAACTATGTTTGTTGTAGGGATACTTTTTTCATCTCATCCAAGTTATTGAGCTGCACGAGCCTTTCTCATTGAGATGCAAGAAGATCCAAGTTGAGTTTTAATGTCGTGCATAATGTCTTATGCTCAAATTCTATGGGCATCATGGTAGACTTTTCATACACCAATTAAAAAGGTATGAATCTAGTTGTTATTTTCCATGTTGTCTTGTATGACCAAAAACATTCTTGCAACCTGCTACTCCAATCCTTCTTGTGTAGTTGGATTGTTTTAGTCAAGATGGCCCCAATCTCCCTATTAGTGTTCTCTACTTGACCATTCACTTGGGGATGATACGGGCTAGACTTTCTATGGAAAATTTTGTATTCATTCATCAAGGCAATGATAAGAGTTGAGGTGAACTGAGCACCTTGATCTGTGACTAGTTCTCTTGGTACACCATACCTTGTAAAGATCTATTCATACAAGAAATCAACAACCTTGTTGTCTCTGGCATGTTTCATAGCTCTGACCTTCACCCACTTAGTCACATAATCAGTCTAAACCAGAATATAAGAGTTGTCATTGGATGGTGGATTGATAGGTCCTACGAAATCCAATCCCCACTTATCAAATGGAGTAACTACCACTTGAGGGAAGAGAGACATTTCATTTGACTTTGTTGGCTTTCCCACCCACTGACATCTGTAACACTTTCTAGTGTAGTTGGCTGCATCCTTATGCAAGGTTGGCTAGTAGTAACCAGTGTTTAGAAACTTCATTACTATTCATTTTTCTACAAAATGTGCTTCACCGGGCTCATCATGGAAAGAAATAAGGATGTCATATCTTTCTTCCTCCCTTGTGCATTGCCTTAAAATATGATCAGGTCTGGTATACAATAGGCAATTTTCCAGTCAAGAAAATTTGAAAGTTTTTATTTATTAAAAACCTCTTTTCTTTAAGTGACAAGTGTGGAGGTATCTTTTGAGAGACCAAGTAGTTGGAAATGTCAGCATACCAGTGGGTATTGCCTGAAATGGAGAACAAGTGATCATCAGGAAAGCTATCATCAATGACTTGAGGATCAATTGCATTTTTCAATCATCAGAGGAAGTCAACTACTACATTGGATTTTCTTGGTTTATCCACTATTGTGATATAAAATTCTTGTAGCAGCAGGAGCCATCTGGCTAACTTCCCTATGATAGAAGGTTTGTTAGCCAAATACTTAGTGGATGCATGGCCACTGTGCACAAATATCTAGTAACTAGTAATGTAGTTACAGAACTTGTTGAGGGCATATATGGCATGTTCAACAGTTCCTTTTCAATGACTGTGTAGTTCAGCTCAGGTCCTTGCAAATTATTGCTGATGAAATAGATGACATGTTCAACAACACCTTCTTTCTACCCCAAAAAAACTCCCACAACATGATAAGAAGAATCACTATGAATGTAGAATGGAAATGCCCAATTAGCACCCCTTAGGATGGGCACCTCAGTAAGAACAAACTTTATCTGTAGGAAGGAATTTTCACAAGCTCTTGTCCATAAAAATTCAGAATGATACTTGAGAAAAGAATAAATGGGGCTTGCCATTTTACTAAAGTCTTTAATAAACCTTCTGTTGTAGCTATCATTTCCTAGTAAACTTCAGACACCCTTTTTTTTTGTTAGTGTAGACAGATTCATAATGATCTCTATCTTAGCAGGGTCTATCTCGATTCCATCAGTAGAGATATAATTTCCCACCACAACCCCCTCTTGCATAATCATGAACCTTTTTTTGTTGTTTACGGATAGATTGTGTTCCTAACACCTTGTATGAAATTTTCCCAAGTTGGTCAAGGCTTACTCATAGGTTTTCCCATATGTGGTTAAGTCATCCATATATATTTCCATATAGACATGAGAGATTTCAGAAAAGATACTGATGACTACCCTTTGAAATGTTGTTGGAGCATTGCAGAGACCAAAAGGTAAGACTAAGAAGGAAAATTTTCCCCATGGGTAGGTGAATGTGGTCTTCTCTTGGTCTTCAGGAAGAATCCTGATCTGGTTGTATCCACTGTACCCATCTAGAAAATAAAATATTGTTTTCCTTCTAAGGAGTCTAAGACTTGGTCAGTGAATGGTAGAAGGAAGTGGTTCTTTTATAGTTACATTGTTGAGTTCTCTATTATCAACACACTCCACTTTCCTCCTTTTTTCAGCACTATAACCAACAGGGAGACCCACTGACTGTCTGATATAGGATAGATGAAAGTAGCATTAAGCATTTTTTGCAACTTGGTATTCACTATCTCTCTTAATGCAAGATTGACATGACTTTGAAATACCTAACATGGGTTTGTTCCTCTTTCAAATATATTATTAGAGTACACAATTTTTGGTCTAATCCTTTCATATCAGCATAATTCCATAGAAAATTTGTGGTATGGTCTTTAAGTAGTTTGGCTAAAGATGTTTTTTGCTGGGGGTAAGTTGACTATTAATATTCAAGAAACATCCATGAGAAACTTCTAACTATTTGGTTAGTACCACCATAGAAGCATCTGTTAATGAGGGTACTTGGATATCATGAGGTAGAAATTGGTAGTAGAGTTGTTTGGCTACAGAAGATGGAAACAATTCAAAATCAGGGTACAAAGACTACAGGGAGCAGTTATGCGAGAATGGACAATCCATGAGATATGAACTTTGTCCATACTGGTTTTGCATAATTTTTGTGAACACTATGTTTGCTTCTTGAATCTTCAGGAAAGGGTCTCTTTTTAACATCATTAATTGGGCTATTGAGTTGACTACCTCTACTTCCTCTCCTACATTCAGCTAGAATGGTGAACCCAACTCCATTTGTGGTTGGGCAAGTGGATATAAGGCTAAAGTTTCAGTATGCTAACTATTAGACATGGTCATATCACCTACATGACAACCTATATATGCATCATAAATGGCTAACCAAGGCCAACCAATAATTATATTGTATCCTCCCAAAGTGGCCTTTGGTGAAAGTATTATAAAGTTAGTAGGGTATGACCAGGATTCCAGGGTTACAATTATATATTTAATTATCCCAT
This sequence comes from Thuja plicata, assembly GCA_018584345.1. NCBI lineage: Eukaryota > Viridiplantae > Streptophyta > Pinopsida > Cupressales > Cupressaceae > Thuja > Thuja plicata. Next base: position 1,050,757 of record MU224172.1, read on the forward strand.
CAATTTTTATAGTGGAACTATCTACAAGTTGTAAGACATTAGGTGTATTCCTGAGGTTGGTGATTCTCACTTGTTGCATGATGTCTTTGGTCATAACATTTAGAGAATATCCTAAGTCTATCAAAGCATTTTTTATGGCTATCCCATTGATTGTTTCCTAAACAAATAGGCTTCTGGGGTCAGGATATTTTGGGATATCTATTTTACCGAGCATTATATCTACAAGTTTCCCCAAGACATGAACATTCTAGAGATCCTTTCTCTTTCAGTCTGGTTTCTTAAAACAAACTTCTTTGATAACCTTCCCATAAGTTAGGACATCCTTGATTTCTTGAAATAGTGGGATTTAAACACTAATATTCTTGAGCTAGTCAAGGATTTCAAAGGCTACATCTTTAGTATGCTTGGGATTTTTATTCAGCATCCTTTGTGGAAAGGGAGGAGAAGTTTGGTGGAATTTATCCAGTATTGTAGTTGGGCCTGTTGGAGTAGTATATGACTTTGTCTAAGAACTAAGCTCTTCTAAGGATACTTCAGTGATAATAGGAGTAGGAGCAGGTAGAGTAGTGCCAAACTGTAAATGGATGTCATAAATGGTGATAGCATAGGAAATATATTGGGTTGGGTCAGTGGCATAGACATTTTGCTAAGGTGCTGGGGGCATGTCATTAGGATTTGGCTGCAGTTGGGAAGGAAGTTGAGTAGGCCTTGGAGGTGCAGCCCTCACTACAAGAGGTGGAAAAAGTGCCTACTATGGAGGCTGTGGTGGTGGCTACAAGAATCCTTGCTGCTAGTTTCGCCATTGATGACCACCTCACCATTGCTAATTTTTCTTCCACTTTCCTTGCAGTGGATGCCAATTCCCTTGGGTTGTTTCCATTGAGGGTTTTGGTAAATTTTCTACTGATTTTGAGGATTCTTCCAAGGAGGAAATTGATAATTCATAAGAGGTTTCCATTTATTACTATAAAATGAATCATTAAATGTAAGAGGATCCCAAGGCATACCTTGTCTTTGGGCCCATGGTCTTCGTTGTGCAACAAAGAATACTTTCTCATCATCTCCTTCAATGGGTTTGTAATCAGTGGGTAGTTGTGCAGTCTCCATATTAGCAACCATCTTGCACCAAAAATCCCTCTTCTTCTGTCAACAATGGGTAGAGAATTCAGCCAGAATAGCCCTGGCCTCGTCATGTGTTTCTTTTTAGTCCGTATAGTGTCTAACTATGTGGCCATGTTATTGATTATGTCTTTCTTGAAGTCAGATAGGAGATGAGTTATTTCCATCTTAGAGGCCCTACCACTACTTATCTTTCCTACAACGGACCTATATCCGCATCCCTTTATTGCAGTAGCTCTTGAATAATTAAGTCATATCTTCTTGATAGCATTCCAAGTGGATTGGGTGATATTGCCTCTAGCCATGAGGTCCAATACTTCAGTGTACCCCTCATTTATACCCCTCAAAAAGAGGATTTTTTGTGATTCTTGGTTGAGATGATGTTGTGTTTTCTTCTGTAAGCGAAACAAGAATACTGACACATAATATTCAAGGATCTCATCCTCCTTTTGTGTCATCTTAAAAATATCACCCTCTCGTATGTCATTCCCTCTGTAGTGTTCTTTATATTTTGTCAAGAAAGCACTCTTCATTTTATCTCAATCATGAACAACATCCTAGCCTAAGCCCATAAACCATCTTAAGGAAGACTCCTTAAGATTCACTAGAAATAACTTGAGCCTATAGGATCTGTGATGTATTCATAACTACAATAGAGGATATCAAACTCGAAGAGAAAGGTATCAGGGTCCTATGTTACTAGGCCATAGAATATAGGAAGGGTTGAAGATGAAATGTTCTTTCAAGGTTATTATTATCACGTTGACAAGTGATAGGGAATGGAAAAGTAGGAGGGTTCTCCATCCTAGGCCGACCTTGAGGTTTATCTTTAGGTTGATAGACTACTAAAGGCAATAGATTTTCTCCTTCTGGATAGTCAGGATACTGAATTCTCAAATTGGCCAAGGCTTCAGCAAATGGATTGAGCTCAAATGGTTCTTCAGGGGGAAAGTAGCCAACGATTTCAACTTCAGAGGATGAAGATGATATTGTGGTTTTAGGAATTTCTACAATAGCATCAATGAATTGGTCTTCTTCTTCAAATGGTACAAAGATTTCTCTGAATTTATTGTTAGGTTGGTTTAGCAAGTACCTTCCTAAAGAGTCTCTTCTTCTTCTATGCATGTAGCTAGCCTAGAGTTGTGTGGGTTAACGATGAATCTAAAAGTAAAATCTATTCTACTCAAAGAAGGAGATGAAAACATAAGAAAAAGAAAATTCTATGAATGGCTAAGTTAGAACTCAGCTTGACATCATCCCCAACAACAATGCCAAAAATGATCATTTTTTAAAAGGATTCAAAAAATAGGCTTTCACCAAGACTTGGGGATTGAACATCCTATGAAGCACCTATCCTCCTTATAAAAAATCATTTAATTTATCAACCCAAGGATGTGTTACTTGAAACGGGCCAGCAAGATATATGCATCGAAGGCTAAATCAGATCACACTTTCTATAGTTGCTAGAGGAATCAAATGCTTTGAAAGGAAAGCTTAATCTAAGGCTGCAAGAAATAAATACTAGAGAGGAAAATTCAGAAGTAAAGATTATGAAGGAATGCAAAGGCTTGAAAAATTAACTACAATGCTTCAAATGTTCTACCACTTTGGCTACAGGAAGCAACAACTTGTTCTACCACTTTGGCTATAAGAAATAGTGTAACACCAGAATTAAGATAAAAAGATACATGAAAGGAAAATAAATTAAATGATTCTAACTAATGTTTATTTGTTTCCATGTGGGCCCCCTTATAGGATTATCCAAAACTCAATTACATAGAACTAAATCTCAAGACTTCATTTATCGTTGATTGAAAAACATAGTACATAGATTCATGAAAGCTGGAAAATAACAAAATGAAACTATATCTCTAATAAATGATAATGGCCTCCTTCTCACGTAGGAGTGGGGATTTATTTAAAAGAAAAAAATCTAACTTAATTTCTCACACTACATAATAGGAAGAGTCATTATTGAAAAACTAGAAACAAGAAAGAAGGACAATGAAAGATATCCACAAAGAAGGAAAGAACTATCACAATAGACGAAGAACTGATCTATCTTCCTACTTATTGTGAGATTTTCTTTAGGGAAATTCATAACTCCTTGACTTGGTCTAAATGCAAATATTGCCACCTTGATCTTCTCCGAACCATCACTTTGAGTTGCATTAACTTCTCTACCAATTGAGTCTGCTGCAGGACGGGGTTTGGTTATCCAGTGCACATGCGCGTTCACCTATTCAATTCTTCATTTTATATTTATTCTCTTAACTTGAGTTTTAGAACAAGACATACAAAGTAATGTTTCACCAAAACATACTCACTTTTATTCATATTTAAAAAGCTAACTACCCATTACAACATAACCACATATTTATCATAAGTAATATAGCATTAATATCCAAGTTCACATATTTGAAGTGTTAAAACATATTAGATGTCTTAGTGGTAGCATGCCATGTAATATCAGGAAAGAGCATATAAGTTTGCAGTAAATTATGATGAAATTAAAGAACAAGGACTATCAAATAATATCCTATGGCTTCTAAAAGGTGACATAAATATGCCTCATCAATCATCATATCTACATCAAGCACATACCATAATGTACTAAACTTATCTTTGCATTAGTTATGTCAATAGTTGTATCATTATTTCCATCTTTGGACATTGCTCTTACCTAACCTTCATCAACTCCTACCGTGACAAACTGTGTTGACATTCATAAGTTGTGATATCCAACTCAGTTATCTTCATAAGTTGTGATATCCATGGTACCTATTCTAGAATATTTCATGGTACATAGTCGGTCACGTATCACTAACATCATTTTACTATATGGATTATGTGCAAGATTAAGATACATTCATCTTTCTTCCTACATATTCCTATCTAGAATGGGAAGTAATGTTGCATAAATTTATGCTGTTGTTTCTTCCCAAGGGGAGGAATGTTGTTCAACATTCATGGATCATCTTTAGCATATAATGTCGAGCATCTACCAGCACTACATGGAGTTCATCACTACATATCTTCTAGCCCGTGGTCATATGATCTTCTCTACTTTCTCTCCTATGGGGAGAATATATTATTCTTTCTAATAGAATTATTCTATAGTAGTCTATGGGGGGTTATATTCATGTCTCATCCATAGGTGATGTCACAATAGTGTGTCCCACTTTTCAGGATGAATGAAATTTGGGTGTGAAACTATTTTTTAAATTTAATAACTTTTCCTTTATCACAAAATTTCTATATGTTTCCATCCAGGACAATTCAGATGAAGAAAAGAAAGAAGAAAAATCCCTAATATCATATGTAAGGAAAAATGATACCTGGCTTATGGACAGTGGGTGTTCACACCACATGACTGGTGACACACTTAAATTCATTAACATGGAAGAAAATTATGGTGGATATGTTAGATTCGTTAATGATGCTCCATATTATGTGAAAGGTAAAGTTTCTATGATTCTGTTCAATAATATAAGTTGTGATGATGTATATTGGTTTAAAGGATTAAAGTATAATTTTTTGAGTGTGGCACAACTAAATACTTCAGGACATCGACTACAATTTTAGAATGGGAAGGTAAAATTATTTGATTGGAAAGGAACTCTGATTGCCACCAGAGAACAATCTAAAGGTAACATATTTTACCTTGATACATCAAATAAGATTTGTTTGTATGTTAAGGATGTGTCATGTAAATTTTGAAAATATAATTTAATTGAGAAAAATGAAGAGTAAGATTTCTACCAAGATTAGAGAGACCTATGAATATCATGTGCAAGGAATGTCAAGTTGGAAAAATGACTAAGTCAAGTTACAAGTATGTCTTATGTTACACAATGAATTTTGATATTAGTGCACACTGACCTATGTGGACCGATTAGAACACAAAGCTACTATGATGATAGATATTTCATTTTTTTTATTGATGATTATTCTAGAATGATGTCTAACATGTTTTTAAAAGATAAATCTGAAGCTTTCCAAATGTTTAAATTATATAAGGCAAGAGTTGAAAATGAGAATGAAATAAAACTGAAGTGTTTGAGATCTGATAGAGGAGGAGAGTTTACTTCTGATGATTTTACACTCTTCTACAATGAACATGGAATAAAGAGAAAATGTATGCACCAAGGAGACAAAAGAATAACAACATATCTGAAAGAATAAATAGATCCATTGTGGATTGTGTGATAACACTGATGATTGAGAAGGGTATTTCTCAAACTTATTAGAGAGAAGCAGTCAATGCTGTTACTTATACACTTAACTAAATACAATTGAAGAAAGGTACACACAAGACACCATATGAGATTTGGTATGATCAAAAGCCTAATGTGAGTTATTTCAAAGAATTTGGAAGTAGAAAATAGATTACAAATGTCTAAACAAATCTACTAACAAAATTGTGGAAATTGCAAATGTGAGAATTGATGAATTTACAGAGACAAATGATGAGGACAGAAAGGAGGAACCTGAAGATTATTAGAGATTTGTATATATTCAACCAGATGTCCTGATACCTTACTGAATGCACAAACTAAGGAGGAAGATGAACAGAGAGATCTACCACCAAATAATGGAAATAGAGTTCCACCAATTATCGAGCCCTTTCTAGCCAATTATGTAAGGAGACACTACTCACCGAGTAAGATAATTGGAGACAAAGATGTTGGAAGTATAACAAGAAGCAAGGTTAAAAAAAATACATGCTTAATTTATAAATTAGAACCAAGAAGAGTAAAAGATGCATTGGAAAATGAAGACTAGGTTAAAGCAATGAAAGAAGAGTTAGATCAAATTGTAAAAAATAACACATGGAATTTAGTATCGAGACCTAAAGATAAAAATGTTATTGGTACTAAATGGATTTTTAGAAATAAATTGAATGAGTATGGATATGTAATTAGAAACAAAGAAAGACTAGTTTTTTAGAGATGTGCAGAAGAAGAAGGAATTGACTATGGTTAAACTTTTACACCCATTGCATATTAGGAGTCTACATTTCTTAATGGTATTCTTGAAGAAGAACTTTATATAGAACAACCTAAAGGATTTGCTGAGAATACTAACAAGGACATGGTATGCCAACTGCATAAGGCACTATATGGTTTGAAACAAGCATCTCAAGCTTGGTATGAAAGATTAAATGCATATCTAATCAAGATTGGATTTCAAAGATCTAGTTATAATAGTAATGTTTATCTGAAATGTGATAGTACTAATAAGATTTTGATCTTATTGCTTGATATTTTTTGATGATATTATTTTTGGAGGCAATGCCACATTATGGAGATCTTTTGCTAAAGAAATTAGAAAGGAATTTGAGATGTCCATCATTGGAGAGATTGAATTCTTTCTTGGAATAAAAATTCAACAAGTAAAAGATGGGATCTACATTACACAATAAAAGTACATCAAAGAGATCCTAAGACTTTTGGGATGGAAGACTCAAGACCAGTTGGAACACCGATGATCATGGGTTACAAGCTATCAAAGGAATTAAACGAGACACTCTACCAATCAATTATTGGTAAGCTGTAATATGTTGTTAATAACAAACCTGATATCACTCATGCAGTTGGTATTGTTGCTAGGTTATCTACCAATCAAAAGGAATCAACATATTTCTGCAGTGAAAAGGATATTTAGATATCTGAAAGAAACTGAGGAGTTTGGTTTACTATACAAGAAAGGAGAGAATTTTGAGTTAATACTGTACACTGAAGCTGATTGAGATGGAAACATTGATGATATAAAAAGTATAAGTGGATGAGCTTTCTTTTTAGGAGAAAGACTAGTTACATGACTAAGTAAAAGGTAGAGTTGTATATCACATTCTACTATCGAGGCTGAATTTGTTGTTGTAGCTATGAATTGTGAAAACTTAGTATGGATCAAAAAGCTACTTGAATATATGCAAGAGGACATTACCGATCTAGTTACTATCTTTTGTGTTAACATAAGTGCTATAAACATATTAAAGAATCTGGTAATGCATTGTAAGACCAAGCACATCTCTATCAAGTATCATTACCTGAGAGAGAAAATTTAAGACAAGAATATGATGTTGGAGTATGTGAACTCAAAGGAGCAATTAGAAGATATATTAACTAAGCCACCATCAAAAGATTCTTTTGAGTATCTCTAAGGTAAATTAGGGGTCCTACCGCTATCCAACATTCATTACAGAAAGATGCATGTTGCATCAATTCTAGGACTCAATAGAATATCTATTTTGTGAGTTGATACTAGTGTTCACACTTTAGGTATTATCTGAATTTGTGTAAAGTAATTCTATATGCAAAGAGTTTTCAGTACATGCAAAGTACGATCCACTACCTAAACAAGTTTTCAGGACTATGAACCTATGGGATTGTTGTCAAAGAGGGACAATGAATAATTGATGAATACATAGATTAAGGGAGAATGACTAATTGAAAGAACAAAAAGAGGGAGAATATGCATAAAGATGTTAAGAGATAATAAACACAGAAGGAGAACAAGATCAAACAACTTCAAGGGAGTAAAGACAAAACAAAGATGTTAAAGGGAGATGCACAGTGGTGGGATCATCAATTCAGAGTGTATACATCAATGCCAAAGAGGGAGATTGTTACTCAACTAATTGAGATGATGATTAAGATTGAGATTAGAGGTACACCAGGTTGTATAAAGAATTAGTTTAGTTGTTATTTTTTCATTGATGTCAAGAAATAGATTTATGGTTCATATGGAATTGTCATATCTTTTGAAATTGATTTAATTAGGAAATGGATAAAGATCAGACAATGATAAGTTCATCTAGAGATAATTTTCCTCTACTTTATCAAGTCAGTAAAGCAGATTGGGCAAGTCGGTAAGACTAAAGAGTTAAGCTAAAAAGAAGAGAGAATATGTCGCTAAAGGGTTATGAATGTTAGTCATGACACTGAGACATTGAAGCATCGAGTAGTGCATGTTAGTCACCGAACTGAGAGTTAGTTGTCGAGCATAATAGATGTTAGAAATAAGGATAAGAACACATTTAATGGCGAGCTACAGTGATCTGGAGGATTTCAAGAATGAAAAGGAAGTTGGTTACAAGATCTACACATGGTAAAATTCATGGAAGAGATCTATGGTATAGATAAAGAGGCAAAAGTGAAGGTTTTATTTCCAAGAAAAGTGCAAGTTCCGAGGTGATGTCAAAGCGGTTAACCGAGTTTCAAGTTCACTAAATTAGATCAAAAATTTAATCTAACAACTGAGCATGATTGAAGGAAAACCTAATCAAGGAGATTAAGAGGCAAAAACTAGAGTCTATTTAGAGCATGAATTTCATGAACAAATGGTTGGAAAGTTGACGTATTGAAGTGCTACTGAGTGATGTAGTGAAGAGAAAAGAAGTGATAATCTGAGTCTAAGAGAAGAGAACAATGACATATTGATGTCAGTAGTCAGAGATCACATAAGGGATCTAATCAAGCAAGAGGTAGTTGCAGCACCGAGTAGTGCATGTTAGTCATTGAACCGAGAGTTAGTTGTTGATCATAATAGATGTTAGAAAAAAGGATAAGAATACATTTAATGGTGAGCTACACTGATCTAGAGGATTTCAAGAATGAAAAGGAAGTTGGTTACAAGATCTACGCATGGTAAAATTCATGGAAGAGATATCTAAGTATAGATAAAGTGGCAAAAGTGAAGGTTTTATTTCCAAGAAAATTGCATGTTTTGAGGTGATGTCAAAGCGGTTAACCGAGTTTCAAGTTCACTGAATTAGATCAAAAATTTAATATAACGAATGAGATTGATTAAAAGAAAACCTAATTAAGGAGATTAAGAGGCAAAAATAGAGTCTATTTAAAGGATGAATTTGAAGAACAAATGGTTGGAAAGTTGAAGTGCTACTAAGTGATGCAGTGAAGAGAAAAGAAGTGATAATTTGAGTCTAAGAGAAAAGATTAATGACGTGTTGATGCCAGTAGTCAGAGAGAACATAAGGTATCTGATCAAGCAAGAGGTAGTTGCAGTTTTACAAATCATTTGACATATTATTTCTTATTTGCATTTGTAACAACAAACTATTTTAACCGAGTGGACTTAACAATATTATTGTAAAATCCTTGAGAAAGATGACATTTTAAAGAGTTTTCAAATCCCTCTAACTAGAACACTCCTAATGGTGTAAATATCTTAATGTGTCTAAGGTAAATCCACTAACAAGGTCACATTTAACAAATGTGTATTGTAATCTTTAACAAGATAATATTTTAACCAAGAATACTTTAGAAGAGTATTTTCATTTGTGGGTGACAATTCGCACAAAGGTTTTTCCCAAATTGGGTTTCCTCATTAAATCTGGTGTCAAAAATGTTGAATGATTAATGTGCATGTTATTTACTGTTTATGTAACTTAATATTTCAGTTATTGAAGATGTTTGGTGATTCAGTTTCTGTTGTTGTTTATCCTGCCGAGTTGAATAAGAGTTAAGTTTTTAAGTTTAAAGAATCATAATTTTTTATTCACCCCCCCTAGATTAGTAATCCAATAATTGGTATCAGAGTTGAGTACTCGAAGAGATAAGTTTAAAAGACTTGAGTTAAAGATCTGAGGATGTATAAGAGGGAGGCACCTAAGCTGAATAAGGATAACTTCTCTACATTGGAAAAACTGAATGAGGTTGTACCTTTCTAGGATTGGATATTATGCACTATAATATGTTGATAATGAGTATACACCAATGTCATTGGTCCTTTGACAGTTGAGAAGATAATAGAAAAACAAGACCACACACAAGAAATGATTGAGATATCATCTACTCTCACCGATCTGCAGTTAATTGACCTTATAGGATGTGATACAAAAATGAAGATGTGGGATAAGATTGAATTAATACATGGTGGAGATCGGCATGTTTTGAAGGTAAAACTTGAAAGCTTAATAGGGAAGTTTGATTCTATGAGAATGAAAGAAGGTGAAAATGTTACACTGTACAACACTAGACTAAAGGAAATTGTGAATGCTATAAGAGGTGATGGAGGAAAAATAAATGAAGAAGATGTGACAAGAAAATGGTTGAGGACATTTTTACCTATGTATGTCATTTGAGTGTATGCAATACAAGAACTAAGATCCATTCCTAAGACGACTCTCTCACTGGATGCCAATATTGGTAAGTTGATTGATTTTGAGATTAATGATTTTGATAATAGTTTACCTGCTACTGGTAGGATTGAGTCTGTATTTAAATCAGCATTTAAGATTGGAAGTTCTAGGGAGTCTAGACCTAGTAATAGTTATTCAAGTAGTGTTGGTAAAATATGTAATACCTACCCCTTTGTCTGTCTGCCTGTGTCAATTTCTGATCTCTTTTAGACCATAATATGTATGTGTTAGCTCTTTCAGGCGATTTTAAGGATATTCATTCATTAATTTTCAATATGTTATTGATCCATTATTATCATGTTATATTTTTTGTGTATATATGATTTATGGTTATTTAATGATGCTTATGTATATGTGAGGATTTAATTTCGATTATGGTTTTCTGAGAATACTGACCTTAGATTTATATGCACATGGATCATTGTATTTATTTATTACTGTTGGATGTGCTTGGTATGGTATGGGACAGAGTCGTAGTTACTTGCTTCGGCAAGATCCACATGATAACCTAGTCTCAACCATTGTTTGCCATATTATATATATGCATGTATGTTCATCTTTGTGATGACAGGTTTATAGGTATGGGCTACGTCTTCCTTGAATTGGCAGGAGTGAGCGTGCTCTATCGCATTAATCTCAATGGTAAGAGAGGGGAGATAGTTTTCAGGTCCAGATCCTATCCTAAACCTAATTGTCCTAGTTAGTGGACAAGTATCTGTTTGACTACCCTTGCTGAATTCGTATAGTGGATAGGAATTCATGTATTCCTTTCCTAGTGCATGTTTGATTTTCCATGTGTTTGATTTCAGGTGCTTGATGTGATTATGTGGGTGTTATATCATGTTAATTGTTTAATTGGATATTATTGCAATTAATTATTAAATATAGGGTATTTAATTAATTGAAAATTAAATTAAATACCTATGTCTAATTGAAAGTTTAATTAAAGTGCAATTATTGAATATTAGTATTTAATTGAAAATTAGAGTAAATAAGCTTTTATGTGTAATTAAATAATTAAATATTTAGTTGCATGGATTATTGTGATGTAAATATTTAAGTTATTTAGATTAATATTTTATTAAGTACATGTCCAAGAATTGGTTGTAAAAGTATTTTCAAACTCAAGAGATCTCAACTTGAATTTAGGAGTCAAAGTTGAGTTGTGCAAGTAATTAGATATTTTAATTAATTAATTGTTATTTTCTTTTAATTTTTGGGAGAGTCCTTTTAGGAGTTAACTGAATGTGTTTTCATGAGGGTTTGCTTAATTAGGGGAAGTTGATCCTCATTAGGGGGATTCTTCTCTCATTTGAACATAATAGGTTTTTGGGAGCATTTTTGGAAGCTTTGGTGTGTGTGCTTGGCTTGGGAGAAATTGAGAAATCTTGGGGTTTCTTGTTGGATTGAGGAATTATGTGAATTCATATTTTGCATGCGCTTGGATCTTCATGGTTTTAGATCTATGCTTGATTTGTGCTTGGAGGTTTTCAGGGTTTTGCAATCTTCAAAGACATAATCTCAGTTTTCTTGCATTGGATTTGAGGTAGGGTTTGTGGTCCCTAAAATGGTTTCAATTTTTCAATTCTGACGTTTTCGGTGTTTGAATAGACGAGTGTATTTCATTGTGGCTTATAGGTGTTTATTAGTGTTTATGTGATTTTGGGTATTTAGAAAACCCATAGATCTATTATTTCCATTATTTATTATAACTTGGCACAACTCAGTTATGCTATCCAAATTTCATCAAAAAATTCTTCCTATAACTCCTAGAAAATGAAAAATCAATCCTGCCTATAGTCAAAACTATAGAGGAAAATAAAATATTTAATTTTTCTTGGGTTGCCTTAAAAAAAAAATTAAAAAAAAAAAAAAAGAGGGTCTCTCTAAAAAATACAGTTTGGTGTAAAAGTCCACCAGTGAAAAAGGGAAATAGAAAGGACAAAAACAAAAACAAATAAATTCTTTTTTTAATTTTCCGTTTTGGAAAATATTAAATAAAATAAAAAAATAAATTCTATTTTGGAAAAAAAAAACATTTGAAAGAGTTTTTTAAAAAAATTTATTTTAAAAAAAATATATATGACAGGGGAGGTGGGGGCCACCACTTCCCCAACACCCCAAGGCATGGGGCCGGTACTGGCACGGTAGCCAAGGCACCGAAACGGTAGCCAGAGTTGTCGGCGCGATGGCCAAGGTGCCGGCCAGGCAGTGCCACCTGCGGCCTTCTTTAAAGGAAGGGCCCGCAGGTGGTAGAGTAGGGTGGGGTCCATGGGACACCAACAAAATATTTAATTTGTACTTTGATTTTTTAGGTTTTAATTAAATTTTGTATTTATTAGTTTATTTTTATTTAGATTAGTATTATTAATTTTTAAATTCATTTATTAATAAATTAAATTAGTTTATAAATTAGTTATGAATTAGTTTATTTATTAATTTAAATTAGTTTATAGTTAATTATGAGTTGATTTATAGTTAATTTGTTTATAGTTAATTATGAGTTGATTTATAGTTAATTTTTAAATTAGTTTATTTTAATTTTTAAATTAGTTCTAAATTAATTTATTAGCTAGTTTTATGTTGATTTATGGCATGAATGGGAAAGATTAGTTGGGGATGCATTGTTTTGGATAATACTGGATTAATATTAAGAGGGCAATATTGATTTCTATTGTTATAATATTGGTGTAATTTTCTTTTATGGTTAGTTAGTTTTGGTAATTAATTCAGATAGGTTAATTTATTTATGAGATTGTCATAAGTT
>MU224173.1:2952-36031 GCA_018584345.1 Thuja plicata
ATATATATATATATATATATATATATATACATACATACATATATATATGATTTTCTTTGAATGTAACATTGGATTCTTAGATATATTAATTGAACTTGAGTTATCACAATAGATAACAATAGACTCATCATACTCAATTCTAATATCCTCCAACATTTTCTTAATCCATATCACATGTGTACAATTGATAGAAGAAACAACATATTATGCCTCTACAGTAGATTGTGAAGTGCAATTTTTTTTTTCTCTTCCATGAAAGCAATCTATTTCCCAAGAAAAATGCACCACCACTTGTACTCTTTTTCTCATCCACATTACCTTCCCAATCAAAATCAATTAAAAAACTCAATGTAAAATCATCATATTTAGGATACCATAAACCATAGTCAACTATCCCTTTCAACTAGCTAAATACTCTTTTAACAAACACAACATGAGATTCTTTACTATCTGCTTGAAATATAGTAACAATGAAAGCAACATACTTGGATTGAGATATGAATATTCCTTTTTCTGATTGAGTAATTTGTAGACCAAGAAAGAATTTCATCTCATTGATCACAAACATCTCAAATTACTTTTGCATCTCATTTGAAAAATCTTTACTCAACTTATCATTTCCACCAAAAATGATATCATCAACAAATACTTCAACTATCAGAATATTTGCATGATCAATCTAGAAGTACAATTTACTATCAACAATACCTAAATTGAATACAAGATTTAGTATATTCTTATCCAATATTGCATACCAGGCTCTAGGATATTTCTTCAATCCACCCAAAGCCTTCTTCAACCATAAAACCATATTTATCTGATCAGTCAATGTCAATCCATCTGGCTTCTCTACATTATCTTCTTCTTCCAACTCATCATTCAAAAATACAAACTTGACATCCATCTGATAGACCTTGAAATATTTGTAAGTAGAATAAGAAATAAATAATCTAACAACAACTCTAGAAACATAAGAAAAATATCCTCAAAATCAATACATTCCATCTGTAAATAACATTTTTTAACAAGTCTTTCCTTATTCAAGACCACTTCACAATCTTCATTTAGTTTTTTGTTGAAAGCCCATCTAGTACCTATCACATATTTGTCCTTAGGTCTTGGAACTAAAATCTATGTCTTTTTTTTCTCTCAATCTAATCTAATTCTTCTTCCATACCTTTCATCTAACATTCATATTTGCAAGCTCCATTCACATCTTTAGGTTCAATCTTTGAAATCGCGTAATTTTTTGCTCTATTTTATGTATCTTTTCTTCTAGTTTGAATACCTTTATTCTTATCACCTATTATCTAATTTTTTGAATAATTTAATCTCACATACCTTGGAATCTTAGGATTTGCATGTATATCAGACTCTTGTGCTTCTGCTCCTGCTTCTTCTATAATGACTTCTTCATCTTGATTCCCCTGAACAATCTAATTCTAATTCTAAGTTTATTATTGCATTGCTTGATTCATATTATTATCCTAACAATATAATTCATATCCATAAGACCTAGCTTATCTCTTATTTCTTTCATCAAATTTAAAATTAACACTCTCAACTATCTTTCTCAACCTATTATTATGACATTTGTATTCCTTTCTCTTTGTAGATTAACCTAGAAGGATAACTTCATCACATCTAGGATCAAATTTTCCTAAATCTTCATTTTGTTATATAACATTTTCTTCCAAAGATTCTAAAATATTTCATAGTAGGAATATGACCATACTATAGTTCATAAGGATTCTTACAAGTATCATGATTAATTTTTACCCAGTTAAATGTATAAACTATAGTTCTCACGGCTTCTCTCCAATAAATATGTAGAACATTTCCTTCAATCATTATTTTCCTTGCAGTTTATAGAATATTTTTTCCTTCTCTCTGTAATGTCATTATTCTATGGGGTCTGCATTGTAGACATTTGTATCTATACCCCATTTTATTTATAAAATGCATGATTCATCACCTCTATCAGATTTCAAACATTTAAACTTCAAACCCATCTCTGTCTCAACCATAGCCTTGAAAATATTTATTTTTTAAAAAGCTTCATATTTATCCTTTATAAAAGTAACCCACATCATCCTTGAGTAGTCATCAATGAATACTATAAAATATATATCTTTGTATAATAACTTCTAGTTCTATATAGAACAAATAAATCAATATGCATAAGATCTAACAATCTACTTGAAGAATAATTCTTTCTTTTGAAAGTATATCTAGTTAGCTTACCCATTTGACATTCATTACACATAGAATTTGAAGTCTTCAAAAATTGGGTATATCTCTCACTTCTTTAGTACTACTTATCTTGACAATGTTATCAAAATTCACATGACACAACTTATTATGCCATAACCAACTATCATCAAATTGAGAAATCAAACATATGTTCTCAACACCATTCAAATGAAATACGTTACATTTAGTTTTTGTACCTGATGCGATCTCAACACCTGAACTTCCCAAGATTCTACACTTACAATTCTTGAATTGCATATCATAACATTTTTCCACTAATTGCCCAACACTCAACAGGTTTTGTTTTAGACCTTCAAGATATTAAACATCATAAATATTATTCTTGCCATGAAGAGTTTTAGATCCTCTATCATAGATTAGACAAGCAGTGTCATCACTTAATCTAAAAACACCACCATAACATATTTCCTAGATCACAAATTTTCTCTTATCTCCAGTCATATGATGTGAACATCCACTATCAATTACTCATTCATTTTTATCTTCAACATGGGTAACTATGGCTCTTTCCACATTTATGCAACTAGTAGTCTCATTAGGAATCAAATCTTCTTCCTTGATAAAAATAAATACCCATTCACCATATTTTAAACCACCTTCATTAGACTCATCATTTGTTACACCTTCATCAACAACATAGTAGAATTTATTCTTATATCTAGGTTAGAATTTTCTAGGTTTATAAATAGGCTCTCTATCTAGACATCTTGAAGAGAAATGACCAATCTTTTTGGAAGAAAATAATTTAAGAGGGAACTTGATGCAGGAGCACCTTGGGTTCATTGGCAATCCTAATCAACCAAAATTATGTTTATTTTAGTTTGGTAACTCATTGGAATCTTCCTGGTAAAGTACTCGGTAACTAATTTTTCTTGGTGCTTGGGCTCCGTTACTTGTTCTGTCTTGCTTTACCAACGGGTCTTGGTGGATGTTTTGGCTTCTTATTTGGTCTTCACCGAGTTGTTTTTGTTGCTCAGTTACCTTCTTACCAAGTCATTTCTATTTCTTAGTTGGTCTTCACCGAGTTATTCCTGTTAGTCAGTCAGTTTCTTACCGAGTTATTTATTTTTATGTCTGATCTTCTGGACAACTTATGCATTTAATTTCTGTAGTGTAATTAATATGGGATATCTCATTGGGATGTGTGTGGATCTAAATCTGGGTCTTTTTTGTTTCCTATGTTGAATCTTAAGGATTTGAGTGCCAAACTCTTCATTGGACTCTTGTATATATTTGGTTTTTGTTCTTAGATTAAGGAGCAAGTTTTTGAGAGGAAGTAATTTGATAGTAGATTCATATGGAATGTCTGTGACCTTGTATGTATCAAGATTATTCTATAAAAATCTGAATGTATATTTCTGAAACTGGGAAGGCCTTACAGCCTGACATGTAATAAGTTTGATGAAATAATATAAGTGGTTCTATTGTTTCTTCTCTCCCCTTTCTATGTTGTTTCTTCCAAGTTATTTTGCAAGTTGGTTTGGATAGTTGGGAGTGCTTTGGGTCCTATTTTATCCTACCCTCCTTGCATCAGGTGGTATCAGAGCGAAGGTGAGATCTATGTTCCTTCTTGTAAGCCCTAACCCAAGTTGGTTGATATTGTTGTCAGGTAGAAGATTGCGATCCAACCTATAATTATAGAGGGTTTTAAGATTGGATGTGGGAGAGGAAATGCAGATCTAGGTCTAGCTGATATGTTAAGAGAGATTGTTGGAAGATTGGAAGCCATTGAGATATCCCAGCATAGAGGAATACATCTTGATGATGTTAGTGATGATGAATTTGGATAAGTGCAAGGAGAAGCTACACCTGCACCTATGATAGATCAAGAAGAACAAAGATTCCTATGAGCATTGACAAGCTTCAAGTCCACACCTCATCTTAATCCTCCTAAGTATAATGGAAAGTTAGATTCTTATGAGTTGATAGACTGGATAACTAAGATGGAAAAACACTTTGAGTATGAGAATGTATTAGAGGAGAAAAAGGTAAATATTGCAAGTAAAAAGTTGAAAGGTCATGCATCCTTATGATGGGATCATCCACAATTGGATAGAAAGAAGAAGGGTAAAGACAAGATCAATGTATGGGAAAAGATGATAAACAAATTGAAATGCAAATTTCTACCTTGTGATTACTAGATTAACCTAGTTAGGAGAATGCAAAGTTTGAAATAGAAAGATAGCTTGATAAAAGATTACACCGAGGAATTCTACAGATTGGACATTAGATTTGGACATGTTGAAGATGAAGTGGAAATAATAGCAAGATATCTGAATGGATTAATAAGTTCTATACAAGATGAGATCAACTTGGTAAAGACAAAGAGTATTGAAGAGGCATATCAGTTTTCCCTAAAAGATGGGGAGAAATTGAAAAAAAGATATGAACAAAGGAAAAGAGGAAGAGGTGGTAGATTCCCTAGAGGAAGAAGAAGATCTCATGGTGAAAATAGTAGATCTAAAATAGACAAGCCAATTTTAGATACATATCAAGACAAAGGAAAGAAAGAATGGAAAGGTGGAAGTTCATTCTAAGGAAGAGGAAACTACTCCTGAGGTGGTTATAGAAGAAGAGGGTTCCAAGGAACTTGTTAAAATTGTGGTGAAGAAGGACATAGATCTTTTGAATGTACTCATGCAAGTAATAAAGTTAGTAGTAGTAGAAATTCTTTGGTGCAAGAAGAGTCACCAAATGAACCTAAGAAGGAAGGAAATCTAATGAGTAGAAGAATACTATTGAGTGAGAAAGATAAGAAAGATCCTATCAGGAAAAGTTTGTTCATGACCAGATGCAGAGTTGCAAACAAAGTTGAAAGGTAATTGTTGATAGTGGAAGCTTAGAGAACCTAGCATTAGAGGAGATGGTCACAAAGTTGCAGTTCAAAAGAATGAAGGATCCAAACACCTATCAGAATTTCATGGATCAAGGATGAGCATACATTAATGGTGAGTGAACAATGTTTTGTGAATCTGAAAATTGGAAAGTATTATGATAAGGTGTTGTGTAATATTATGCCTATGGATTGTTGTCATATTTTTTTGGGTATACCTTGGTAATATGATAGACATGCTATACATGATGAAAGAGTGAATAAATATACTATTTGGGTTGATGGTAAGAAACAAGTCTTGTTACCTTTGGTTGAAGAATCTTTTGGTGAGATATGTACATCTTTGAAAGTTTTTCTGATGGAAGTTATATTGTTTGTTAAGGATTTGAAAATAAATGATATTTGTTATGCTTTGATTTCTAACAAATCAAGTAAGAATAAAGAAGATGAATTTCTTATAGAAGTTGAGGAATTTCTCATTGAGTACTAGGTGATCATTTTAGATAATGTACCTAATGGTTTTCTACTTATGAGAGATATTAGTCATTGTATGGATCTGATTCCAAGAGCTAGTGTACCAAACAAGGCACCACATCGATTGAATCTGACTGAGAATGAAGAACTCAACTGACAAGTTCATGAGTTGTTGAACAAGGGTTTAATAAGAGAAATTTTTATTCCATGTGTAGTACCAACTGTATTTGTACCTAAGAAGAATGGAGAATGGCGAATGTGCACTGATTCAAGAGAAATCAATAAGATCATAGTAAAGTATAGGTTTCTTATACCGAGGATGGATGATATAATGGATTGTTTGAGTGGAGAAAAATATTTTACCAAAATTGATTTGAAGAGTGGATATCATCAAATCAAAATCAAAGAAGGTGATGAGTGGAAGACTTCTTTCAAGACAAAATAAGGTTTGTATGAGTGTTTGGTTATGCATTTTGGTTTAAGTAATGCACCGAGTATATTTATGAGGTTAATGATTGAGGTTTTGAAGAATTTATTGAATAAATGTGTGATTATATACTTAGATGATATTCTAATATTCAGTAAAACTAGAGAAGAGAATTTGATGCATATAAGACAAGTGTTGCGGAAATTGAAAGAGGAAAAGTTGTTGATAAATCTGAAAAGTCTTCCTTCATGAAAGAAGAACTTACGTATTTAGGATTTTTGATTTCAGCTAATATTTTGAAGATGGATCCTGAGAAGGTTGAAGCTATACTTAGTTTTCCAGCACCTAAGAATGTTAGTGAGGTAAGATCGTTTCATGGATTGGCAAGTTTTTACATGAATTTTATCAAAAAATTTAGTTCTATTTGTAATGTTATGACTGAGACAATGAGAGGAGACAAAAGAGAATTCAAATGGACACATGGAGCTAATAAGAGTTTTGAGATTTTGAACTAGAAGGTTTCTGAATCACGTATATTAACCTTACTTGATTTCAATAAGGTATTTCAAGTTGAATGTGATGCAAGTGGAAGTGCAATAGGAGTTGTGTTGACCCAAGAAGCTAAAACTGTTGCTTTCTTTAGTGAAAATTTGAATGATGCTAAAATGAAATATTCTATCTATGATCAAGAATTCTATGCTATGATTCAATCTCTACATAAATGGAGACATTATTTGATGTCGAGTGAATTTGTGTTGTATACTGATCATAAGGCTTTACAATATTTGGGTTGTGAGAATAAGTTGAATCAGAGACATATGAAATGGGTAGAGCATTTGTAGAGTTTCACATTTGTGATAAAGCATAAAATTGGAGTTTCTAACTGATTTGTTGATGCATTGAGTAGAAGAAGATCTTTGTTGACTGAAATAAGAATTGAACTTCTTGGTTTTGATGACCTGAAGCATTTGTATGAAAATGATCCTAATTTTTGTGAGCAATGGAGTGTTTGCAAATCACTTATTCCAAATCAACCAAATAAGTATGAAGACTATTTCATTCAAGAAGATATATTGTTCAAAGGTATTGAGTTGTGCATACCAAGAGTATCAATGAGAACTAATTTGATAAAGGAAAAACATAGTAGTGGTTTGGCTGGAAATTTTGGTATTTATAAAACATTGAATTTACTCAAGGAAAGGTATTTTTCACCTCAGTTGTATAAGGATGTTCAAATTTTTTTTTAAAAGTTATGGAGTTTGTCAAGTTGCAAAAGGAGTAAGCCAAAATATGGGATTGTATACAATGATTTTTGTTCCCAAGAAACCTTGGAGTGATATCAGTATAGAGGTTTTTCTTGGCTTATTGAGGACAACAAGAGGTAATGATTACATATTTGTTGTTGTGGATATATTCTCTAAGATGACACATTTCATGCCATGTATAAAAACATCAGATGGAGTACATAAAGAAAATATTTTCTTGAAGGAGATTGTCAGATTGCATGGATTACAAAGGAGTACCATCTCTAACCGAGATAGTAATTTTGTTAGCTACTTTTGAAAAATAGTTTGGAAGAAGTTGGACATGGAGTTGAAGTATAGTTATACATTTCATCCATAAATTGATAGACAAACAAAGGTTGTAAACCAAAGTTTGGGTAACTTGTTGAGATTCTTAGTTGGAAACACACCAAGTACTTGGGATATGATATTGTCACAAGTAGAGTTTGCACATAATAGTTTAGTGAATAGAACCACTGGAAAAACACCTTTTGTTATTGTTAATGGCACACAACCAAGAGGTATATCAGACTTGAGAGACATTGTTGGAGAAGAGAAAAGAAGTGTTGAAGCAAAAAAATTTGCTGAGTGTATGAAGATATTGCATGAAGATGTAAACATAGTTTGGAGAAAAGTAATCAGAAATACAAGGATAGTGCAGGTAGATCAAGAAGACATCAAAATTTTGAAGTTGGTGATGCAGTTATGGTTCATTTGAAGAAAGGAATATTTCCTATTGGAACATATGGATAATTGAAGATGAAGAAATTTGGTCCTTGTAAAGTATTGAGAAGATTTGATAGTGGGAATTATTATGAAGTAGAATTACCTGATGAAATGGATATATCACCTATATTCAATATTTCAAACATGTTTGAGTATCATGAATCTGATGAAGAAGTGACAATACTGAGTGATTTATCCTAAGAAATAGAAAGAGGAAATTGAGCAGATTTTGAAACAAAGAGTTGGAAGAAGTACAAGAGGAAAGGAATACATAGAATATATGATAAAATGGAAGAATAGATTGTTAGAGGAATCATCTTAGATTTCTCAATCTAATTTGGATTCCACTTAGGTTGTACATGACACATGATTCAGAGAATCATTTATTTCAACCATAGGTGTCTGATGCAAGAGAATCTTGGGTTCTTTGGCAATTCTGATCAACCAAAATATGTTTGTTTTACTTTGGTAGCTTGTTGGAGGCTACTTGGTAGAGTACTCGGTAACTAATTTTTCTAGGTGCTTGGGCTAGGTTACTTGTTCTCTCCTTCTTTACCGACAGGTCTCAGTGGATGTTTTGGCTTCTTAGTTGGTCTTCACTGAGTTTTTTCTATTGCTTGGTTACCTTCTTATTGAGTCATTTCTATTTCTCAGTTGTTATTCACCGAGTTATTTCTATTACTCGATCGGCTTCTTACCGAGTTGTTTATTTTGATGTTGGATCTTCTCGCCAACTTCTGCATTTAATTTTTGTAGGATAATTAATGGTGGATCTCTCATTCGGATGTGTGTGGACCTAAATCTAGGTCTTTTTTGTTTCCTATATTGGATCTTAGGATCTGAGTGCCGACCTCTTTGGTGGACTCTTGTATATTTTGGTTTATGTTCTTATATTAAGATGAGAGTTTTTGAGAGGATGCAGTTCGATAGAAGATTCATATAGAAGGTATGTGACCTCACATGTATCAATATTATATTGTAAACATTTGAATATATATGGCTGAAATTGGGATGGCCTTACAACCTGACATGTAATAAGTTTGATGAAATAGTAGAAGTGGTTTTGTTGTTTCTTCTCTCTCCTTTATGTGTTGTTGCTTCTGAGTTATTTTGCAAGTTGTTTTGGATAGCTAGGAGTGCCTTGGGTCCTATTTTATCTTTCCCTCCTTGTGTTAGAACTTTCCTTCATACTTACTAGCACCTTCATGAAATTTATTTGCAATAAGCACTTGAAGTTCTTCAAGATTTCTCTCTTCTTATTTAATTTCTTCCCACTCTTTTTCATATCTTGATGTACTTCTAGAAGATATTTTTCCCAAATCATGTCTTTTCTTATCCTTAGAGATCATAACTTTGAATTCATACTCAACTTTATGAAGGGAATCACCAAATTCACTCATATCAAAACCAGTTGTCTTACAAATCAACATACCTCTTGTCACATTTGCAACTCTTCTTATCTCCTCAATAGAAACAACCTTGTGTTTATAGGAAGGAAGCAAGGATATAAATTTTTTAGCAATAATATCTAATTCATCTAACTATCCAAAAACACATCTGATACCACATACAAGCTCATTCACCTTCTGCATGTAAGAAGTAACATTTTCATCTTCAATCATCCTCAATGTCTCATACTTTCCTTTTAGGCTCTACAACTTAGCTAGCTTCACATAGGAATATCCTTCATGTAAATTTAATAAATTCTTCCATATCTCATGTGTCATCTTCAATTCCATAATATTTGTTTACTTTGTATCAGATAGGGCACTCAACAATACTTGATTACCTATGATGTTGTATTCATCTTTCTTTTTCTCATTAGGAGTAGCTACAAAAATATTTGTAGGAGGAATATATGTTGAACCAGTAATCTCCTAGTATTCTTCAAAAATGCATCTCAAGTGTGTTTCCATGCAACATTTCCATATAGAATAGTTAGTGCCATAAAATCTCAGAATCTCCCTCTTAAAAGTTGTCATCCCATATCTCCTTAAGCGATTAAGCTTCCCAAAGAGGAACTATCTCTAATACCAAGTGATAGAAGTAAGGTAGCACACAAGTGAGAGGAGGGGAAAGGTGAATAAGTTATGTACAACACTTCTAAATTTAACATTATTTAACCTTAAACTTTTGATCTGATTAAAGAACAGTAAAGCATAGATCTACAACACATTGAGAACATGTAACACCAATATTTTTTGCGTGGAAAACCTCGTCAAGGGAAAAACCATAGTTGGGATGAGCCTACAAGATGAGGTACTCTATTAAAATTACTATACCCTATTAAGGTATTAAAATGGGAATGCACATGCATTTAGGAACACTACTAGAGCTCACTATTCAAATATGAGAGGGATACAACCCTATGGAAGTCTCACTTCCTTACAACAATCATGGACTACAATCCACAGTGGAAAAATTCCTGGTGTAGGAGCACCTATGAAGTCACCTAAGGTCACCATGGATCCAATTGAAGGAAAAGGAATAAAATCATCCCTAAATTTGAATTGGGATGTATTGAGGCCTTTAATGGCAATTTGTAATAGAGAATGTAATAAATTATTAATAAGTCCTAGAAGTCCTGGCAAAGGAAAGGACTTAGGACCAAAAATGATGTAAGGGTGGCCAATAGTGCCAAATGGGATCTAATTTGATTATATGGGGTTAATTAGGTCCTAGAATCAATTAGGAATTGAATCCATAAAATATTTAATAATTTTAAAGCAATAAAATACCAAAACACAAGTTAATAATTCAAATTTTTGAATATTGACGACTAGTTGTGTTTTGGTGGGAAATTGCATTTAAGAGTCTTAAACAATTTATAATCACCTCCAAACACTTTGGATCAGTTTTTGAAGTTGAATATAAAATCCCATGAATGATTGGAAAAGAGGAGAAACAAATTGGAGAAGGGATTGTACGGCCTGTAGGCTGAAAATGCAATAAAATTCATAATTTCTTGCATATTTTGGTCTTTTATTGTACTTCTTTCATGTTTTGATATTTTTGTGCATTATAGGATGTATTTAAAGTTTTTTTGATCCATCTTAGAAGCATTTCATTCTAAATTTTTCTTTCATATAGCCAAGGTGCTGTAGATAGCCATTTTCACATTATTTTCTTAAGCAAAATGGTGTAACCATCACCTTTCTGATCTAACTGTGACTTGGGGATGGATTTCTGACATGTATCATATGTAATTATCCATAATAATGTAGGAATAACATAGAGACTGCATATGATCATCGAGTTGGGCAAGTTGGAGTGCTTAGGTGCATGAAAATGCATGGAATTTGATGCCATAAGTGTAGAAGCAGAAGATATAGCTTAAGGAGGGCATATTTTTGTTTTAGGAAGAAGAATTAAATTTCAAAATTATGGTTAATCTAGAAGGATAAGTTCTGGAAGTGAGTTTTGGGTCATTTTCTAGAAGGCCCTAGTTTTTGGAGCCATTTGGTGAGGGATTTGGAGTTTGACCATTTGGGAAGGTTGTGGCTGAAAAAAAATACCACAATCCTTTGATTTGAAGCAGAAATAGGAACTTCTAAAATTTATAGTGTCTATGGATAAGTAATTTTGGTAGTTTCTTTGTAAAGTGGCCCAAATAGGCCTAGTGGAGATACTGGAGTCGGCAATTTTAAGCATAGTTGGTCCAAAAGAGTCATATCTAATTTTCACATATGTTGTGTAACTTCAAAATGGGTATCTGAATCTGCAATTTAGTTTTCAA
The DNA here is from genome assembly GCA_018584345.1 of Thuja plicata. NCBI lineage: Eukaryota > Viridiplantae > Streptophyta > Pinopsida > Cupressales > Cupressaceae > Thuja > Thuja plicata. Next base: position 14,706 of record MU224173.1, read on the forward strand.
TTTTTTTGGAAATTCTAGTCTAAAAGTCCAAAAATCAGGAAAAATAGGGCTACTAGGGAGAGTTGCTTGGGTGTTTGGCTTGTCTGGAGAAATTTGATCAAAGGGTGTAAATGGAATTTGTAACCTATCTAGAAAGGTTTATATAGTTGTGTTAAGGCCTTCAATAGTCTTAGTTTGAGTCTTTAATCCTTTGAAGTCATTTAAGCCCATGTGAGTAAGAGGAATCCCTTGGGTACATTGTGAAACCTTGGGGGTTGTCAAACAAAGGTGTAGAGACTTAGATCAGAAAGGAGAATAAAGAAATGGTAGAGGAAAGAGATTCCCTATAAATCTCTACAAGTGTGGTGAAGAAGGGAATCCATTCTACAAGTGTCCTAAAAGAGAAGCCAAGAAGAATGATAAGAGGGTTCAATTGGTCCAAGGAGAAGATCACAATAAACAACAAGAGGAACAAGAAGCACACCATGACTATGCATATACTAAAGAAGGTGAGTGCCTCTTGATGGGAAGGTCACCTATCCAAAATATAACCAAGGTATCTATCTTTAGAACAAACTATAAAAGCTATGGAAAAATATGCAAGGTTATCATAGATTCTGGTTTATTTGACAGTCTAGTGTCCTATGAGATGGTAAATAAGTTAAACTTACCTAAATTTCCTATTGGTAGACCATATAGGGACTCTTGGGTCAGTAATGATCAAAATATTATGATTAAGGAGCAAGCATACATATATTTTTCAATTGGAGGTTATGCTGATAGGGTTCTATGTGATATAGTCCCCATGACATGTTGCCACATCATCTTAGGGAGATCATGGCAGGCTTCAAGGGAGACTATTCATTATAGTTTGAAGAATGAGTATGTAGTGCACAAGGAGGGAATAAAATTCACTCTTAAACCTCTTCCAATTAAATTAGAAGAAGTTGGTAGCATCATTATCTTTGGTGTAAAAACATATGTTGATTTATAGAATCCAAAGTATGAGAAGATGGTGACTATAGAGCAGCGGCCTAAGACCACTTTATTGGTCTTGAAGGATGAGTTTTTGGACAGTCATGAGGCATTAACTGTGAAAAAAAAAAAAGGCATGAAGATGGTTTCCTTATTGGCACAATGTGGTGTCCTTTGGAGCAAGCAATGAAGATGCTTGCAGGGGCTCCATTGAAGGACACAAAGAGGGGTCTATCTGATCCTAAAAAGGAGTTTCAAGGATAGTTTGTGAAGCCACAAGTTCACTATCCACAACAGAAAATTGGCAAACAAGATGACAAATTTCAAAATGAACAATCTTATTTCCTTGTTTCTAACCCTTTGAGTGTAGGTTTGAAGGATATAAGAATGGATTTGTTATCGGATCATAGGCCTGTTCAAGGGAAGAGAGGAATACCACCTTCAAGGAGGATGGGTGGAAGAAAGACCAAGTCCCTTAGTTCTTGGGACAAGAACTTTTTCCAAGGTGGGGTGTATGGTGTAGGAGCACCTATTAAGTCACCTAAGGTCACCATGGATCCAATTGAAGGAAAAGGAATAAAATCATCCCTAAATGTGAATTGGGATGTATTGAGGCCTTTAATGTCAATTTGTAATATAGACTATAATAAATTATTAATAAGTCCTAAAAGTCCTGGCAAAGGACTTAGGACCAAAAATGATGTAAGGGTGGCCAATAGTGCCAAATGGGATCTAATTTGATTATATGGGGTTAATTAGGTCCTAGAATAAATTATGAATTGAATCCATAAAATATTTAATAAATTTTAAAGCAATAAAATACCAAAACACAAGTTAATAATTCAAATTTTTGAATATTAACAGCTAGTTGTGTTTTGGTGGGAAATTGCATTTAAGAGTCTTAAACAATTTATAATCACTTCCAACCACTTTGGATCAGTTTGGGAAGTTGAATATAAAAACCCATGAATGATTGGGAAAGAGGAGAAATGAATTGGAGAAGGGATTGTATGGCTTGTAGGATGAAAATGCAATAAAATTCATAATTTTTAAATATGTTGTGTAACTACAAAATAGGTATCTGAATCTGCAATTTAATTTTCAAGTGTTTTGGAAAGTTTGGTCCAAAAGTCCAAAAATTAGGAAAACTAGGGCTACTAGGAAGAGTTGCTTGGGTGTTTGGCTTGTTTAGAGAAATCTGATCAAAGGGTGTTGTTGGTTGTATTCCTAGTTTTGTTGGTTTGCCCTAAAATTTTATTTTCATCACGCCAATTTCTATCTAAAATTAGAAGGTTTGTCCCATTTTGAAGTATCCCTATGGGAATTTTGTGTTTTTAGGTCAAAATCCACATGAATAGTGAAAAACCCAAAACCCTGAGCTGTCTTCTAAGTGAAAATGCAAAAAATCCCTAAAATGTCAATCGAGTTTCTATTTTTGCATTACCTTTTTGAGAAACTTAAGTTATAAAGGTTATGTGCCTTTTTCAATGGTCACCTAGTCCCTTAATCCTAAAAGCATATTCCTTTTTGTCATGAGACTTGGCGATTAACTATTGTCAGGATGTCTCAAAAGGAAAAAGAATATTCTTTATAAGTTATGAGACTTAGCAAACTCCTTTGGTTGTGAAGTATCCCAATTAAGAAACACATCATCTGGCAACATGGAAACAAGTAGTTAAGTTGTGGTGTCACGCAATATATCCTACGGTTAGAAAATTATCATGAGACTTGGTGATTGCTTCAGTCGCGGGGTCTCAAGATCAGAATGTAGTTAGTGACAAGTCAAATGCTTCTGTCACTAAGTCTCCAATTAAAAAGTCAGTTAAGTAAAAGATTATGAGACTTGGCGATAAACCACAAGTTGATTGAAATATATGATGGTTGGGTAGTCACTGGTTAAAAATGGTAAGTCAGCATTTCTTCAGTGATTCCAAGATAAACAGTTAGGATGAGACACGTGTCCATAGTGAATAGAACAAAGGTTAGTCGCATGGTCTCCCAAAAGGAAAATATCATTTGGAAATTAAGAGACTAAAGGATGTAAGGCTATGTATTTTATTATTGTCGAGTTGTCTCCAAATGATTTAAGGTTTCCAAAATATACTCAGTGACTTAGTGAAGCTGTCAGATGCAGAGTGGAAAAGGATCAATGGTACTCACTAAGTCTCTATCAAAATTGTATAAGAGTAAAATGTTCTCGCAATAATGAGATTAGATTTAGTCACATAGGCTTTGAATTAAAATTAAAAGATAAATTTATGTCACGTAGTCGCCAAAAGAAATATTAAAGAGCAGTTTTAATCAGCGATTAGGGGACTAAGGTTAGTCGCGAGGTCTCATAAAGTGAAATAAACATGTAGAGACTTAGCGATAAGAGTTTAAAAGCTGAAAAGTAACCATGGTCGCGGGGTCTCCAAATAAACTCTGGGTTTGGAATTTGATCTAGTGACTTAGATTCATATGGTCCCTTGATCGCCAGAAGTTAATCATGGTTAAGCTAAGTGAAGTAAATCATATAGTCACTAGATATCTAGAAGAATTGAGAGTTAAGAGATTTGATCAGTGACAAAGAGATGATGCATAGTCGCGTGGTCATCAAATATGAAAAGTGATAAAAGGTGGCAGTTGCTGACATGACAACGTAGAGATTTAGTGTCCAATGAAAATCTAGGAGATTAATTAATGTGTGAAAAAGGTAGATGAGATGTCTGGTGAAGAACCAATCATATGAAGACATGTCATTTTGTTAAAATTTATAAGGGTTTTTATAAAAATGCAATCGTATGAATTTGATTTCCTATCACATTCATGAGCTACGGATAGGATTTCAATTAATTCCACAACATGTTGACTTGTAGGCCAAATTGATTGTCTCTTCAATGATGACCTAAGTACTTTGAAAGGTTACTATAAAGAGATGATCATAGGTTCATTTTCATTCATCATGCATCCAGATTTTTAGAGTGAAGAATTTATAGGTTTTCTATATCCATAAAGTAGAATTGATCAGTTTCAGGGTGATTCTCCAATTTTCAAGGTCATTGAATTGTTTGCAGTGCACAAAGAAGAGTAAGGATTCTTGAGAGAAGATTTGTCTCCATATCGGTGAAAGAGAAGTGGAAATAGAGAAAGATAAGTAAAGTAGTCAGTGTGGCTTCTACCAGTGGGAAGAGTGATGAAGCAGATGATGATGCCAAAGGAAAAAGGAATTTCTTTGATGAGTTTCTGAAGTTATTTCCTAGGTCTATACAAAACAAGAGGGTAAATGCCAACTTATTGGCAGATGAGTACTGTGAAATCAGAGATGCCCGTACTCCAGGTTCCATAGGTTTTTCTCTATACAACTACTTTTATAATAATTATGATAAAGCCATCCCTATATCAAACCCTTGGACTAGTGGTTTGGCTAGGTTAATTTTTCCTGATATATATGTAGATGTAGACTTGTTCCTAGGTCTTGCAAGCCATTATGACTCTTTGTCTAGGACAATTAAAAAGAATGATGGTACTGCATTATTGATTTTGAATAGGAATTCATTCATGCAAGCCTTTTGTTTATATAGTACCATGTCCACCAAGATTAGTATTACCAAGAAAGAAGAAAGGTATAGGTTACAGCCTGGGGTTGCTAGAAACTGTTGCAAAAATATATTCTTAAGGAAGTTAGAAACCATATTGCCCCTATACCTGGAACTGCACCCAACTGTTTTAAAGATTTACATTTCTACATCAAGTACATTTCTTATGCTTTGTGTAGAGTGTTTGGTATAGATGGAGGAGTTGAGAAAATAAATTTTGGAATTTTAATGATGGTGTTAGATTTGCAAGATGTGCATTCTAGCACTAGTTATGACTATATACAGTATATTATTAACAAAATGCATGAGGAGTTTGTAGTTGTGTAGAAGAAGGATAAAAATACTAAGGAGAAGGATCCTAGGTTTTTACATTATTCTATCCTGATGCATTTGTTATTGCATTTCAATTATGGGATCATGAATGTAAACAACTTAAACCCTCAGAGGATTTTTCAGGACTGGCCAAATCCTATTCAATTTTGGATTAGGATATGGAATTATACATCCAAGGATTGTGACTTTTATGGATTTGAGAACTAGATTGTATATCCCTTGATGCAGAGTATGGGTATTATCAAGACTAGGCTCCTAGTGAAGGTGATGCAGTTGTTGAGACCCTGTGAGTATGTTGATAAATGCGAGGGTGACCACAATTGGGGAGACTTATTTTTAGAAGATAATTTTTCTATGATCAAGGTATATGGATGCACACATCCTCCTCATTTCCTACCTTAACATGTGCCATCAAGATTTGCAGCTATGGAATTCATCTGGCAGCTATTGGTGACAGATAATGAGCACTTTGCACCACAGAGGAAGGGGACATTAACCCCTAGGCAATTCAAAAAATTTTAGTTTACAATTGGTAAGGGTGCTATTAATTTAGTCAGCACATGGTTGGAAAGCTTCAAGATGGGAGTAACATTATATAGATAAATTAACCTAGAATGATTTATTGTAGGAGCTAGGAAGATCCTAACTCCTACCATACCAAACACAAGTGTACATGGTCTTTGTGTGGAGGAGGATGCCACAAGGAATATCCTTGATGAAGATGATGTAAGAACTAGAAGGGAGAGAATTCAAGAGCTACTAAATTTAGAGAAGAAAATAAAAAGAAATGGATTATCATTTGGAGGTTTTTACCCTGACCTACCCTATTTTGATAAAATCAAAGCTATGATTGATAACTTTTACACACTCTCTGAGCAATTAGATAGAGTTTTAGATATGAAAAAAGGGGGGAAAAGAATCTAAATATTCAGAGTCTCAATATGAGAGTTAGAGTGATGGAGAATATACTCATCCACCTCCAATTGATCAACCAAATAGAATGTTGCAGAGGCAACTCAAATATAGGGAGAACAAGGGCATATCATAGACCTGACTGAGGTTTCCAAACTAGATGATATAGAGGAGCCTACTACCAAGAGGCAAAAAGCTTACCCTAGTCAAACTTCTTATACAAGAAAACAGAAAAAGGAGATACGATAAGTGCTCTTATTCTTGGGAATAGATTGTATGATAACAATTTGAGAAAGGACATCAGAAAAGGAAAGAGACAACAACATGATAAAGAGGAGAACATAGAATTTCCTCTTAGGGAATGTATTGATGAAAGGCTACTTCACCAACAACATTTTTTGAGTGATGACAATTTTATAAAAACTGATGAGTTTAAATACTTCTTAAGATGACACAAAAAAGATCAAATCAGAGAATAGCTAAAGTCAGATGGCAAAGAGGTAGCGAAAAATTAGGATCTTCTAGCTTTGCAAACCTATGACCCTGATAGTGAAGATGACTCTCTTGATGAGGCTAGAAAGATGATTTTGAACAATGGAATTTTGCTTACAAAAGGTTGAGATTTATCCTTAGCATTCATAATTGATCAAATTAGAAAACAACTAGATCTTAAGATGGCAAGTGAGATTCAGATGGGCGACATGATTAAAGGGTTTGGATATAGTCCAAAATAACAAGCCTTTGCCATGTGGAACCTATGTCCAAAAGACCAAAAGCCACAACTTGTAAATATTCAAGAAAGCATGGTGGGAAATCAAATGGTGTCGACCGTACAGAACACTGGAGATCTTGAGATTTCCCAGATCATGACACTTTAGGCACACTTGAATGAGGATAAGACAAAATAGTTGTCTGAAAAGTGTGGTGTTTTGATTGAAGAGGCTAGTGCCCTAGCAAAGGATAGGGAATTATATCATATAAAGATACATGAATAGGACATGGTGATTGCTGAGATGATTGAGAAATTACAAGAGAAACCCAAAGTGATATATGTGCCCTCAGTGCAGCCTTTGCAAATAGAGGAAAAAGTTGAAGCAGAGGAAGTGGTTGAAATAGAGGATGTGGCCAAAAATAATAATGAGGTAGCCATTAATGCATTAAGAATAATTCTTCAGCATAGGATAGATATACTAAAAGATAAAATATATATCATCCTTAATTCTTATAACAAATTACCCACATTACATGCTGAAGTAACAGGGTATATTTTAGTTTTGAACACTTATTTTGTCACTTGGTCTCCTAGGGTGCAAATGTTTGAGAAGCTTGCCTCTTTATAGCAACACAGATCAAATTTACCAAAAATTGTTACAGAGGTAGAAGATGAGATAAAAAAAGGTAAATTTATCTTTATCCTTCTTTAAGGGAAAACTCATTCAGATAGAGGATAAGTAAGCTTATTCTCACCAGATTTCAATAGGTTTGTGCCTCCTTTAAAAGGAGAAGATGATCAGGTCAAGGCCTTGGAGGCCCAAAGAAGTGAGTTTGATATCAGAATGCCAAGCAATGAGTCATTTATTACAGAATATAATTTGGATTTAGATGGCTTTAACAAGATATTGGATGAAGCATTCAGTGCAGACACTGACAAAAACAAGTTTTTAATTGATGTCAAAAGAATCACTGATGTTAGATGGGAGAGACAGAAGGGGAAATTGTAGAGTATAAAAATTTTAAATGGCCTACAGAGGATGAGGTGACAGCTTGGGATATGATGACCAAACCAAAGAAGAAAAATCCTGCGGTAATAGAGGAGGAGATCCTGGATGAGGAGTAAAGAGGAACACTTGGTGCCTGGTCATTGAGCATAGGGAGGTTAGTTATTATCAAAGACAAGTGTAGGTTATCCTGAAATGGTGGTCAATTGATCTCAGTATAAATATTTAATGCTATCCTAAACATTGTCAGACAAAGGCACCAGAATCCAGATGAAGACAAAGAAAATCAAATCTCATCCCCTATTTTTGTCTCCCCACCGCTTATACATTCTCATTTCTTATCTTTTCTATACTTTTAGGGTTAGGTTCCTTAAACCATTAGAATCTTGTTGCATCCTAACTTTAAGGATTCTAAGATGGTTAAGGACCTATAAATAGATCAAAATTGTAATAGTTGAAAGAGATGAAATATATTGACAAACCAGACTTTCTAAATTTAAGTCTATGTCTTTGAGCTTTTTAATCTTTTTATGTACCGAAGCAGAAATATATGAATAAAATACAGTGCAACTTTACTCTATATTATTATTTTCTCTTTACTTATTGTGTATGATCTTTTATGTTTAATTCTTTAAGGCATTTTTAAGCATATTGGTTACAAGGTAGCTATTTAATTGCTTGCAAGTTTCTTTCAAGGGAAGAACTAAGTTTTGTGAGTAGTTTCAGGGAGCATAACAATATCTAAGGATTTGATACAATGTTATAGAAGTGATAGGATAGTTTTCAAGGCATCGTATCTGAGTTGCATGTAGATTGTAAGGCATCTTATAGTATTTTGATTTTATATTTCTATGGATTTTTATTGATTCTATAAGCCCAAGGATATGCACTAGTCTAGGAAATTGTTTGGTAATCTATCATCATCCAAATATTCAATACTATTCAAAATCAATTACTTCCAGAATATATGTGTAAAATAAATTTTACTCACAGTGATTACAGTTGAATTTTGTTGGTTTCTTAAAGAGTAAATCATTAGGTTGCCCCTCCTAAAGTAAAAGGAAGAAGGATGAAAGCCTTGTGTCATTGGTTTATGTTATTAAGACCATAGCATAGCTTGTAGTACTCTGTTTCAAACTAATTATTGCAATCTCCAAGGTACTTTATAAGTTTTTATAGTGAGGTTTGAAGTAAATAACCAGTGAATGAATTAGTCCACCAAATACATAGGCTGAAGAATCAACAATTTTTTAATAGGTAATACCTGCTTGAGTCTATGGAACTCAAAAATGAAGGAGGTGATAATAGGTATCCCCAGTGTTATCAAATACCTCAGCAATTAGCCTTTCTCTTGTCAAAAGGGAGTTTGCATTTAAGTATAATCAGTATAAAGTCATTTTAAGGTTGTGGTACAAGAAAAGGTGCTAACAAATTGGTGACTCTGATGGGGAATAAGTTATTTAAAGATAAGTTATTTAAAGGTATCCCAGAATCTATTTGCAGACAGGTATTCATAAGTACCAGAGAACTACTTTTTCCCTTCTGAGTCACCTAAAAAATTCATGACTCCACTGGGGAGTTCAAGTAATTACAAATCATACCAATTGTAGTTGTCAAAATTCTCTTTTGATAAGTATTCATTCATTCCAAGTTATTGGGGGGAAAATCTAAAGAAAATCTCTGAGATTAAGTGCAAATTTAGTAAGTATCTCTTAGAATGAATACTAGGTCAAGAATGAGAAATGATCCTAAGAAGATTTTATATGATGGAATCCCATCATCCTCAAGGATGGAAATGTCTTGGAGAAAAAAGAGAAACCAAGTTAGTATTGATGAAACCCCTCCAAGAGATAAAGAGGGTAATGTTAGGAGAGACATGAATAGCAACTAGCATTCTCATGATGGAAATACTTCAGAATATGAAGAAGTTGTAGAAAGGGTATTAGAAACACCTACAGTCACTTCTACTTCTAATGAGAGAGAAGAAAAAAGTACATCTATTTTAGATTCTAAAGATTCTCCCTCTAATGAGTTAGAAAATGAGGAGAAGTTCATCGTGAAACAGCTTGCCCTTGTTCAACAAATGAAAAGAGAGAGAGAGAAATGAGAGAAAAAACATGAGCATAAGGATGTTGATAAGAGAAAAAGAAGATCTTCAAGACATCAAAATATGAAAGATATAGAGAGGTCTCAAAAAGACCAAGAAATACCACTCACTTGTAAGGCTTCTAGTTCACAGAGGGATAAAGGTAAGAAAAAAGATGAGTGAATAAAAAAATCAAGAACCTAAGTTTCAGAAACCTTTAACAGAGAAAATGTCTATGTTGGATATTGATTTGGAGAAATTAAGAACTGAAAAAGAAACCATGGAGAAAATGTTAGAAAAGGCACAAATGGAAGCTGTAATAGTTGAAATCAAGAATAAAATAGATTTTTTGTAGTCTTCAAAGTATTCTCATGCTAGGCCATAGAATATTACTGCTTCTAAAGAAAAGACCACTAATTTAAAAGAGAATGATAGTTTTCAAAGGAAACCATTGCATACTGAAAGGTATAAACAATTTAACTTTATTGGTATCCCTAGATATCCTAATGCTTTCCCTAAAGATATGGGTGATATAGGAGAAAAACTATGAAAGTTTGCAGGTAACAATGTTATTTCTTGTGAAACACATTTAAGAAAGTTCATTGATTTTGTTGATGATTTAAATATCACTCACGAGGATGTGTTAGTGAAATTATTTGTTTATTCTTTAGTACAAGATGCAAGAGAATGGTTTAGGAGTCTTTCTAATGGATCTATTGTTTCTATGGATGAGTTGATTGAATTATTTAAGGATCAGTATGGAGATAAAACAAATAAAGGCTTTTTATTGAATGAGTTCAACAATATCAAAAAGAATTACAATGAAGAGGTCACAGAGTTTAATAGAAGATTTCAAAGAGCTATGCACAAGCTATTTTAGAAGATAAGGCTGGATGAAGAGGTATGTATAGCAACTTATTTGAATGCCTTTGATTCTAAAATGGGATATGCTCTAGGGATAAAAACCCTAGAACTCTTACTGATGTTTATAAGATAACAGTGAATATTGAAATGAACAAAAGATTATCTGGTAAGCTGAATAGGAGGGATGATTCAAGGTTTAGTAGGAGCAACTTAAAAGAACCAAAGTATAAGGAATATAGGGCTCCTTAGAAAAATATGCCTTCTTATAATACTACATACAATCCTCAAAATAGAATGCAAAACCATCCTTATGGAACTCAATTCAAGGATGGGAAGCTTGTTATTCTACCTAGAAAAGAGAAGATAGATAACAGAACCCCAAACCCTCTACATAAAAATGTTGTCCATTTTTGTAATGATGATCCTTGGTGTGAGGCTTGTGAAGCCCCACACAACCCATATTTTGTATTGTTTCCTTAGACTTGAGAGTAAGTGAAGAGCATAGAAATGATGAGGGTGAACAATGTGATTGTAGTATGAAAAATACTTATTCATGTCATGATATAGATTCAGACAGTGAAAATGAAAATCATGATTCTTGTAGTTCACAAAGAAGGGTAGAAAATCATCATCAACAGATTTTTTCTGATAGTGAAGCTGAGGAAATTGATGACCTTATAAGATTTTATGCTCAAGACAATTAGGATATTCCGCTTATTAGAAAAGCTTTAGATGAAGAGAAAGCTAGGATTATAGTAGATTTAGTGAACAAGGCTAGAAGCAACTACCATTTGAGAAACAGGGTAGTGGGTAGTACTGGTAGTCAGCCATCAGGTGTATTTATAAAAGAAAATAAGATAGACACTAAGTATGTGCAAACAAAGGAAGGACATGGTGAAACTATAAATAAACATAAGGTCAAAATAATTACAAAATCCCTTGAACCAAATGTTGTACAAGAAGGAGAATTGAGAAGGCAAGAAACAAATATTCATGTTCAAAAGATGGAAAGAAAAAAGTTAAAAGAACCAACTCTGAATGAACATGTTTAAGAGAGTGATATCACTATTGATAAATCAAAATATTTAGATGTGAAATATACTCCAGTAGATATGGATCAATGTTTGTCCCAAATGACAGTTAAACTGCCATTTCTAGAGATGATGAGAATTAAAGAACACAAGGAAAAGGTAATGTCATTGTTGAACAGTGTGCCCATAATAAAGGTTCAAAGTCCAGAGAATGATGGCAAGAAACCAATTAAAAAAGGGAAGGAAATTAAGGTGTTAACATCTGAGATTCCTCAAATTTTCTTGAATACAACTTCTTCCGCAAAAGTTGTTGACCCATTTTTTCTTTCATTGATAATTAATGGAAAGATCCTAAAAAATTGTATGATTGATTTAGGAGCATCTAATACTATTATTCCAGTGGAAATCATGAGGTCAATGGGATAACAAGCTGATACTCCTCATGGGAGATGTCAAGCTATGGACTCTAGAGAGGTCCCTGTGATTGGTACCATTGAGGCAGTGCCTTGTAAATTAGCAGTCTCCCCTGATGTAGTAATGACTATGAATGTCCTTGTGGTTGACATCCCACCACATTTTGGCATGCTGTTGTCAAGAAAATGGAGTGCTTCAATGGGAGGTAGTATAAAAAGTGATTTATCATATGCTACTTTTAACATTACTAGAGAAAATTTTAAGGTCTTAAGGGAGAGTAGAACTCCTCACATGATAGAATGATTGGAAGACACTAACATTAATTTTTGCATTGATATGGATATGGAGAATTTCAGGATGCAAAAAAATGAACTTTATTATCAGCATGAAGAGGTTGACCCTCTAAACAGAGAGTTGATTATGCAGGGCGATGGATTGTGGAAAATGTACTTTTATGGGGCTTTCTCTAAAGAAGGATCAGGGGCAGGTGTATTGTTGGTATCTCCATCAGGTACAAATTTTAAGTATTCATTTCTATTAGCCTTCCAATGTACAAATAATACTGCAGAATATGAGGCTTTGTTTTTAGGACTTGAAATTGCTATCAAACATGGTATAAAATGTTTAAAGGTTTATTGTTATTCTGAGTTGGTAGTAGCTCAAGTCAGATCCAAACATGCAGTGAAGAATGATAGATTGAAAATGTACAAGTATGCTATTTGGGATCAAATTGAAATGTTTGATGCCTTTGATTTAAGTTGGTTAGAAAGGTAAAATAATATAATGGCTGATTTTTTAGCAAATGTTGCTTTGAAAAATGATGATTTGACCTTACATGGGGTGTCAATACTAGAAGTCAAAACAAGAATAGTTGTTCCGGACAACATATACAACTGGCAGGTTTTCCAAGATGATCAAGATATTCTAAGGTTTATGCAATGTCTAGACCATTATGAGAACCAGAGTATAGATTGTAGTACTTTACTAGAAAATAATGATGGAAAAGACTACATTTTGGGAAATGAGATTTTCCAGTTAAGTTCTAATTAGATTCCTAGGGGTTTGGTTGAACTTGAAGCATTTTTTAGTAGTCAACAAAATGATTCAAAAAAATTAAGCAATGCCAAGGTTGAGGATTTGGAAGAAATAAACTTAGGATCTGAAAATAGTCCTCAAATAGTTTATATTGGAAAGGGTTTAGACTCTCATATAAGGATAAATTTGATCAAATTATTAAGAAAATATAAACACGTCTTTGCTTGGTCATATGAGGATTTGGAAGCATATAGAGAAGACCTTTTTCAACATGAAATCCCATTGAAGTAAAATGTGAAACCATTTAGGCAAAAACAAAGGCCTATTAACCCCTTGTTAGCTTCTAAGATGCAACAAGAATTGATGAAACTAAAAGATGCTGGGATAATCCAGCCAATCAGACATTCAACTTAGGTATCAAATTTAGTACCATTTAGAAAGAAAAATGGTGATATCAGACTATGTGTAGATTTTAGAAATTTAAATATTGCTTCATTAAAAGATAATTATTTCTTACCTAATATTGAAGCAATGTTGCACAAGGTGACTGGTTGTGAGTTGTTGTCTATGATGGATGGTTTCTTAGGTTATAACCAAGTCCTAGTTAAAGAATCAAAAAAATACAAAACTCCATTTACCACTCCATGGGGAGACTATGTTTATATCAGAATGCCATTTGGACTAATATATGCAGGGGCAACTTTTCAAAGGGCCATGGATGTTGCTTTTAAAGAACTTATTGATTTATTCATGGTCATTTATCAATATGATTTGACTGCATATTCTAAGAGAGATGTGGATCACTATGATCACTTGGGCAAGATTTTCAATAAGGCATTGGAATATGGTGTCTCACTGAATCCCAAGAAATGTCATTTTGTAGTAAAAGAGGGAAAGTTGCTTGGACATATAGTGTCTAGGGAAGGGTTTAAGAATAGACCCTAAGAGAGTGGAAGCAATTCAAAGGGTGATTGCTCCAAAAAACCTAAAAGGAGTACAATCTTTCTTAGGAAAGATCAATTTTGTCAGAAGGTTCATAGCAAATTTTGCAGAGATTGTTAAACCTAATGTAAAGTTGTTAAAGAAAGATGTCAAATTTGTTTGGAATGAAGAAGCCCAACAGGCATTTGAGAAAATAAAAAAATTAGTATAAGAGGCTCTAGTTTTGAAATCTCTAGATTATACTAAGCCTTTCTCTTTGTTTTCATTTGCATATTTTCATACAATTGCTGCTATTTTTCTACAAAAGGATGAACAAGGATTTGAACACCCAATAGCTTTCTACAATAAATCCTTACAAGCTGCAGAACTTAATTATGAAATAATGGAGAAGCAGGCTTATGCTTTGGTAAAAGTTGTGATATCTTTTAGGCCATACTTGGTTTGTGCTGAAATACAAGCATATGTTCCTCATTCAGTAGTGAAAGATATCCTTACATAGGTAGCGGTTACTCGTAAGAGGTGTAAATGCATCACCAAAATTCAAGAATTTAACCTTGAGATCCATATTACAAAATTAATAAGAGGGCAAGGTTTGGCAAAGCTCGTGACAGAAGAAAACTCAAATCTAGTACAAATAAATCAGACAGATATACATGATAAAACTACTACAAGCATAGAGAGACAACCATTCTATACTAATATTGGGTTTTTTCTCAAAAATGCCAAATGTCCTGATCATATGTTAGAAAATTAGAAAAGAAGTCTGAGATTGCAAACTCAAAAATACACTTTGAATCAAGGTGACTTATATTGGAAGGATAAGAATGGTGTATTACTGTTATGTCTTGATAAATACCAAGCTGAAAGAGTTTTATGTGAAATGCATATAGGAGAATGTGGGGGTCATTTTTCTACTAAAACTAATGCCCAAAAGATTTTAAGGGATGGGTATTATTGTCCCACTTTATTCAAAGATACCTATGAATATGTTAGGAAATGTGAGCCTTGTCAAAGGTTTTCAAACAAGTTGAAATTTTCAGGAGCTCTATTGTTAAACCCAGTAAGTACTAAAGCTCCTTTTACTATGTGGGGAATTGATTTTATTGGTGAATTCTAGGAGAAGTCTAATAGGGGACATAGTTGGATATTAGTTGCCATAGATTATTTTACCAAGTGGATTGAAGCTATCCCTACAAAGAAAGCAACAAGCAGGGTAGTCACTGAATTTCTAATGGAGAATATTATAAATAGATTTGATGTACCTACTAAGTTAGTAATGGATAATGCCATGAGTTTTAGATCAGAAGAAATCATAGATTTTTGTGAAAAATATGAGATTACAATATCATATTCATCCCCATATCATCCATAGGCCAATGGACAAGTTGAGTCTAGTAATAAGAGCATATTGAAAATACTAAAAAGAACTCTTGAAAATAATAAAAGAGCATGGCATACTAAGTTGAAGCTAGCACTTTGGGCTAATAGAATAAAAATTAAAAAAGCAACTGGTAAGTCTCCATTTGAGCTGGTGTATGGTCTACAAGAAAAATTGCCTATTAACAATTTATTTTCAGTATATCAGTTTATACAAGAGGAACATTTAGATGTTTCTAACAATATGCAGAATAGGATGACTTAGTTGATAAAGTTGGATGAAGCAAGAAGAAATAGCCAAAAGGAAAACCTAAAGTTGCAATAGAAGATGAAGTACCTTTTTGATAAAATGGCTACTGAAAAAAAGTTTCAATCTGGTGACCTGGTTCTCCAGTGGAATGCAAGAGCAGAAGATAAAGGAAAACACAATAAATTTGAGTCTTTATGGCTAGGACCATTTATTGTCTCACAGAACTTTGGAAAAGACTCGTAATTATTGTAGAACATGGTTGGATAAGATTTTGAGTTGCCTGTGCATGGGCAATTCTTGAAGCCTTTTTCAACTGAAAATCAAAGTTCATGCACAAGTAAGTATGTATCATACAGTGAATAATTTCCTGTGTTTATGTAAATATTGTAAATAGTTTCACTTTTGTTTTAGGTTAGTTGGTGTCCTCTTCATTTTTTTTAAGGTTTGCAACCATATATTCTGTGGTTCATTGCCATAGATTATGTTTAGTCAATCCTTAGGTAGAGCCACTGTTGGTTGTATTCCTGGTTTTGTTGGTTTGCCCTAAAATTTTGTGGTCATCATGCCAATTTCTATCTAAAATCATAAGCTCTATCCCATTTTGAAGTATCCATGTGGAAATTCTATGTTTTTAGGTCAAAATCCACATGAATAGTGAAAAAACCAAAACCCTAAGCTATCTTCTAAGTGAAAATGAAAAAAATCCCTAAAATGTCAATCGAGTTTCTATTTTTGCATTACCTTTTTGAGAAACTTAAGTTATAAAAGTTATGTGCCTTTTTCAATGGTTGCCTAGTTGCTTAATCCTAAAAGCATATTCCTTTTTGTCATAAGACTTGGCGATTAACTGTTGTCGTGATGTCTCGAAAGGAAAAAGAATATTCTTTATAAGTTATGAGACTTAGCGAAGTCCTTTGGTCGCGAAGTCTCCCAATGAAGAAACATGTCATATGGCAACATGGAAACAAGCAGTTAAGTCACGGTGTCACACAATATATCTGAAATTAACAAATTATCATGAGACTTGGTGATTTCTTTAGTCACGAGGTCTCTAGATTAGAATGCAGTTAGTGACAAGTCAAATGATTCTATCACTAAGTCTCCAATTAAAAAGTCAGTTAAGTAAAAGATTATGAGACTTGGTGATAAACTGCAAGTTTATTGAAATATATGATGGTCGGGTAGTCGCTGGTTAAAAATGGTAAGTCAAAATTTCTTCAGTGATTTGGAGACAAATAGTTAGGATGAGACATGTGTCCACAGTGAATAGACCAAAGGTTAGTCGCGTGGTCTCCCAATAGGAAAATATCATTTGGAAATTAAGAGACTAAAGGATGTAAGGCTATGTATTTTGTTATTGTCATGTTGTCTCCAAATGATTTAAGGTTTTCAAAATATACTCAGTGACTTAACAGAGCCATCAGATACAGAGTGGAAAAGGATCAATGGTAGTCATTGAGTCTGTATCAAAATTGCATAAGAGGAAAATGTTCTCACCACAATGAGATTAGCTTTGGTCGCATAGTCTCTGAATTAAAATTAAAATATAAAGTTATGTCACATAGTCTCTGAAAGAAATATTAAAGAGCAGTTCTAATCAGCGATTGGGCGACTAAGGTAGTCGTGGGGTCTCGTAAAGTGAAATAAACATGTAGAGACTTAGCGATAAGAGTTTAAAAGATGAAAAGTAACCATGGTCACGGGGTCTCTGAATAAACTTTGGATTTGGAATTTGATCTAGCAACTTAGATTCATACGGTCACTTGATCGCCAAAAGTTAATCATGGTTAAGCTAAGTGAACAAAATCATACAGTTGCTAGATCTCCAGAAGAATTGGGAGTTAAGAGATTTGATCAGCAACAAAGAGATGATGCATAGTCACGTGGTTGCTAAATATGAAAAGTGATTAAAGGTGGCAATTGCTGACATGAAAACATAGATATTTACCATCCAATGAAAATCGAGGAGATTAATTACTATGTGAAAAAGGTAGCTGAGATGTCTGGTGAAGAACCAATCATATGAAGACATGTCATTTTGTTAAAATTTTATAAGGGTTTTTCTAAAAATGCACTCATATGAATTTGATTTCCTGTCACATTCATGAGATACAGATAGGATTTCAATCAATTCCATAGCATGTTAACTTGAAAGAAAAATTGATTGTCTCTTCAATGATGAGCTAAGTAATTTGAAAGGTTACTATAAAGAGATGATCGTAGGTTCATTTTCATTAATCATGCATCCAGAATTTGAGAGTGAAGAATTGCTAGGTTTTCTGTATCCATAAACAAGAATTGATCAATTTTAGGGTGATTCTCCAGTTTTCAAGGTCATTGAATTATTTGCAGTGCACAGAGAAGAGTAAGGAGTCTTGAGAGAAGATTTGTCTCAATATCGGTGAAAGAGAAGTGGAAACAGAGCAAGATGAGTAAAGTAGTCAGTGTGGATTCTACCAGTGGGAAGAGTGATGAAGTAAATGATGATGCCAAGAGAAAAATTAATTTCTCTAATGAATTTCTAAAGTTATTGCCTGGTTCTATGCAGAACAAGAGGGCAAATGACAAATTATTGGTAGATGAGTACTGTGAAATCAGAGATGCCCGTACTCCAGGTTCCACAGGTTTTTCTCTATATAACTACTTTTACAATAATTCTGATAAATCCATCCCTATATCAAACCCTTGGACTAGTGGTCTAGCTAGGTTAATTGTCCTTGATATCTATCTAGATGTAGACTTGTTCCTAGGTCTTGCAAGCCATTACGACTCTTTGTCTAGGAAAATTAAAAAGAATGATGGTACTGCATTGTTGATTTTGAATAGGAATTAATTCATGCAAGCCTTTCATTTATATAGTACCATGTCCACCAAGATTAATATTAGCAAGCAAGAAGAAAGGTATAGTTTACACCCTGGGGTTGCTAGAAACCAGTTGCAAAAACATATTCTTAAGGAAGTTAGAAACCATATTGCCCCTATACCTAGAACTACACCCTACTATTTTAAAGATTTATGTTTCTATATTAAGTACATTGCTTATGCTTTGTGTAGAGTGTTGAGTATAGATGGAGGAGCTGAGAAAATAAATTCTAGAATTTTAATGATGGTGTTAGATTTGCAAGATGTACATTCTAACACTAGTTATGACTATATACAGTATATCATTGAAAAAATGCATGAGGGGTTTGTAGTTTTGCAGAAGAAGGATAAAAATACTAAGGAGAAGGATCCTAGATTTTTACATTATTCTATCCTGATGCATTTGTTATTGCATTTCAATTATGGGATCATGAATGTAAACAACTTAAACCCTCAGATAATTTTTCACGACCGGCCTAATCCTATTCAATTTTGGATTAGGATATGAAATTATACATCCAAGGATTGTGACTTTTATGAATTTGAGAACTACATTGTATATCCCTTGATGCAGAGTATGGGTATTAGCAAGACTAGGATCCGAGTGAAGGTGATGATGTTGCTGAGACCCTATGAGTATGTTGATAAATGGGAGGGTGACCACAATTGGGGAGACTTATTTTTCGAAGAGAATTTTACTATGATCAAGGTATATGGATGCACACATCCTCCTCATGTCCTACCTTATCATGTGCCATCAAGAGTTGCATCTATGGAGTTCATCTGGGAGTTGTTCTTGACAGATAATGAGCACTTTGCAGCACATAGGAAGAGGCCATTAACCCCTAGGCAATTCAAAAATTTTAAGTTTACAATTGGTAAGGGTGCTATTGATTTAGTGAGCACATGGTTGGAAAGCTGCAAGATGGGAGCAACATTATACAGATACATTGACCCAGAAGGCTTTATTGTAGAAGCTAGGAAGCTCCTAACTCCTACCATACCAAACACAAATGTACATGGTCTTTGTGTGGAGGAGGATGCCACAAGGAATATCCTTGATGAAGATGAGGTAAGAAATAGAAGGGAGAGAATTTAGGAGCTACTAAATTTAGAGAAGAAAATAAAAAGAAATGGATTATCATTTGGAGGTTTTTATCCTGACCTACCCTATTTTGATAAAATCAAAGCTATGATTGATAACTTTTACACACTCTATGAGAAATTAGACAGAGTTTTAGATATGGAAAAAGGGGGAAAAGAATCTGAATATTCAAAGTCTGAATATGAGAGTGAGAGTGATGGAGAATATGCTCATCCACCTCCAATTGATCAACCCCAATAGAATGTTGTAGAGGTAGCTTAGATACAGGGAGAACAAGGGCATATCATAGACCTGATTGAGGTTTCCCAACCAGATGATATAAAGGAGTGTTAAAATAATAACAGAAATATAGAAAGAAATAGGAAATGTTTAATTCAATGAGTAGGAGATAGGAGATTTACCATGAATTAGCACAAAATGAAGGGAATTCACCAAAGAAAAAATAAGGAGACAAGATTTTGGAAGGGGGAAAAGCATGAAAAAACCCTGTGAATAAGTATGAATGGGAAAATTTCCAAGAATGAGAGAGAGAGAGAGAGAGAGAGAGAGAGAGAGAGCCAAGCTCATACAAATGAGTCACTTGAAGTGGTGAAGTGCTACAACTAGTGCTTGAACTAAAGAAATGAGAAGAAAATATCTCTTAAGTAGAGATGGAAGGAGTTGAAGTGTAACTTCCATGTGCATGTGAGCCACATTCATAAAATGTGTGCCACTTGTGATATTTCCTCTTAGGGGGGAATCTAAGAGATACCTTGGTTTATCCCAATTAAATAATACAATGAAGGGATTACAAATTACATAAAATGAAACACCTACTTACATAATGCAAGTAAAGATTAATTTCTAACACACCCCTTTAATCTTTACTTGGGGTTTTACAAAAATCTGCAACTGGATTATCCTTCTTGTAGTAGAGGAGGAAAACTTGTGTTTCTTCACTTTGTGTTGATAGTAGGTGATGGTGCAATGATAAGTGCTTAGATCTTGAAATAGTATTCCTTTGATTTTTGTAATGCAAGAGTGTAGGTGTTTGTGGATATAGGCACAAATCTTGAGATTGTTCGTTGGTACTTGTCTAAGAAGAATCACCTGAATCTACAAAGAAACAAGAACCATGAGGGGATCTCCCATTATTGGGATTTCCTCCTAAAACTGAATCAGTAGAAGATGAATGTGAATCACCAAATGTAATTGCATCATAACGAGGTTTTGTAAACCAAATGGGTTCATTACTAGATACATAATGAAGAATAGAAGTAGGACAATCACCATTAATAATATCATCAAGAGGATTAGAGTTTAGAGAAGGAGGTTGGTCCTCCATGATAACCATTTGAGAGTCACAAAATTCATAATCCAAATCATAATCCACTTTGGAGCAAATAGGAACAACATATCTAGTAATACATGAGGGCAAAGTGACATTGAGAAATGTATCAATAATTTCAACTTCGTGATCTAAAATATTATCCAAAGTAGAATAAGTATTTGTAACATCATCAACCTGCAATATGTTAGCTCAATGAGAAAAATAGAAAGCAAGGGGATCATCCCCAAAACTAACATCATCACATGGGTCATCCCAAATAGGAAAATCATTTAAATGATACATAATGATTAAATAAATTTTTAAACTAAGGGGCACGAAAAGTAAATTTAACGAAGACAGGAAAATAGAATATTGCAAGAATTAAATTTTTTTGATAACTTTGAAGAAACAAATTTTAATAATAATGAAATAAAAAAGATGACAATAGAATTATAATTAGAATGATAAAAGGTATAAAGGGTTTAACTGAAATGAAAAGATATGAAGCTGAAACTTTGTTTAAACGTTTAAACTTATTGGTAAAAATTTATATATA
>MU224173.1:36081-51604 GCA_018584345.1 Thuja plicata
TATATATATATATATATATATTTTATTATGATAAACAAATTTGAATTGCAATAAAATAAAGAATTAACAAATGAATAAAGATAATATTATTAAAATAAATAATGGGTTTAAACGAAGTTAAGGAAAATTAATTGAAATTTTTTGATTAATAGCTTAAACTTTTTTGTTAAAAGAATTATTTTAAAGATTAATTGCTATTGTTTGCTAAATAAAATTTGTTAATTTAAATTAAACAACTATGATAAAATATAAAACAAAGGAATCTAAAGATTTAAAACTGCAACACACCTGCATATACCAAAAATATGTTAGAATGATGAATTGGACAAGAAATTTAATTTAAAAGAATGAAATGATGAAAAGATACTGCAAGAATCAGAAGAAAATTATTAAAAAAACTCTGCAGCCTGCAAAGATAAAAAAATGTTAGAGGATGCAAAGAATATAATGATGAACCTACAAAAGACCAGAAATAATGTTAGAACTTGAATGCAGATGCTGAAAGCAAATGCTATATGGATTCCCACGCAAAAACACAAAGAAAGACTATGATGTATTGCCCAACAGCAATATGTCCCACTCTGCTAAACACTTATCCAATGCTGAACAACAAGTGTGAATGAAGCACTAATATTAGTCTTTCAATGCACTCGTCATAGATTTCTCTTCAACCCAACGCTACTCCAGAATGATTGCTTATTCAGTCACAACTTTAGAACTGTTTCGAATCCAATGAGCATAATGAATGAAATATTCTCCCAGAGTTATTCATACACCTGTGTCTATGTATTACGGCCACTTTCAGAAGAGTTTTATAAGCTACAAATAAAATGAAATAAGATACGTAGAGGGAGAGAGAATCAGGCCAAGGTAAGGAAAGAAGGCTGTAGGATGAAATAGAAAAGGTGGCATAAGATGACAAAAACTATGGAGTGCGCATGAGGGGAGTCTAACAAAAGATAAATGTAGTGAAAAAAGAAAAGAAAAGAGTTAAATAAGGTGCAGAACCCAAGTATTTGGGCTGTGAGGTGGGAGAAGAGAGGAGAGGAGCTAGAAGTGGTGAGGGGAGGAAAAGAGCAGGTTGTGCAAGGGAGAAAATAGCAGTGCAAGGTAAGAAAGAAGCTGAGCAAAACCAAAGAAATATAAATTCTGCACTGAGAGAGGCAATGCAAGAGAGTTGTCTATTATTTCTTAGAGAGTTGCACTAAGAAAGGAATAAAAAGACAGCTACGTGGAGGCACCAAAGGGGGGTGTAGTTGTTGTCTCACAGGCATATGGAGAGGGTTGTGTACCTAGTTGGTAGTGCATAAACTCCTCAATCACTTAATGATGCCACAACATCACTAATATCCTAGACTAATATCTCAGAGTTCTTAATCGTACCACGCACATGAAGCACTAAAAAAAATGCCTAAGAACAAATGTTCTGAACTACTGTTTAGCATAGAAGAAAACAATGCATTTTATCAGCACTCTATACATCATCATCTACAGCTTCATTATATATTCATCACCAAATAAATGTTTTAAAAACCAAAACAGAGAACTGCGCTATGTATTGAATGAATTGTTGAAACATATTCTAAGAAAGAAACATTAGAATAAGATATAGATTTAAAACATTCAATGGCGATTCAAGCACATTCTGAATACAAAATGAATATAATTATGATTAGAACAAAACAAAAATAAATATATGCTGAATAGAAATCAAGACTTTTACATAATACAGATTTAAGGCAAAACAATACTGCATATGAAGAGATCAAAAAGATGAAATATAAATGTTCATATTCAACCAAGCAAAAATGTAAATATATATATACAACAAAGACAATGAGCTGCAAACTATTTTAACTGCAAAAAAATTGACGTAAACTAGAGATATAAATTTGATAGATCAATAAAGAAACCTACAGATGGTTAGAGAGAAATAGCATGCAAGTATAGAGCCAAGATCGAGAAACCTACACAAAACAAATTATTAAGGTATCCAAGAGATAATGTGTCCAAAGGATAAATCAGGTTTGGTGGTAAACCAGCCAAACCCAAAAAAAATTTGATTTTTTTTAACAAATTAGTCAAAAAGAATATACTATCAAAAAAATTCTCTCAAGAGTCTCCGATACTGGAGTGCTCCAAGATATGGTAGCTCCTTCACCTGTAAACTCAATCGAAGATTAAACCAACCTACTCTGATGCCATGTTAAAATAATAACAAAAATATAGAGAGAAATAGGAAATGTTTAATTCAATGAGCATGAGATAGGAGATTTACCATGAATTAGCAAAAAATGAGGAGCATTCACCAAAGAAAGAATAACAAGGAGACAAGATTTGGGAAGGGGGAAAATCATGAAAAAACCCCCGTGAATAAGTATGAATGGGAAAATTGCCAAGAACAAGAGAGAGAGAGAGAGAGAGAGAGAGAGAGAGAGAGAGCCAAGCTCATACAAATGAGTCACTTGAAGTGATGAAGTGCTACAACTAGTGCTTGAACTAAAGAAATAAGAAGAAAACATCTCTTAAGTAGAGATGGAAGAAGGAGTTGAACTGTAACTCCCATGTGCATGTGAGCCACATTCATAAAGTGTGTGCCACTTGTGATATTTCCTCTTAGGGGGGAATCTAAGGGATACCTTGGTTTATCCCAATTAAATAATACAACCAAGGGATTACAAATTACATAAAATGAAACACCTACTTACATAATGCAAGTAAAGATTAATTTCTAACAAGGAGCCTGCTACCAAGAGGCAAAAGGTTGACCCTGGTCAAACTTCTTATACAAGAAAAGAGAAAAAGGAGATAGGATAAGTTCTCTTATTCCTAGGAATAGATTGTATGATCACAAATTGAGAAAGGATATCAGAAAAGGAAAGAGACAACAACATGATGAAGAGGAGAACACAAAATTGTCTCTTAGGGTATGTATTGATGAAAGGCTACTTGACCAATAATAGTTTTTGAGTGATGATAATTTTATAAAAACTGATGAGTTTAAAGACTTCTTAAGATGGCATGAAAAGGAGAAAATCAGAGAACAACTGAAGTCATATGGTGAAGAGGCAGTGACAAATGAGGCTCTGCTATCTCTGAAAACCTATGACCCTGACAGTGAAGATGTCTCTCCTGATGAGGCTATAAAGATGGTTTTGAATAGTGGAATTTTGCTTGCTGAGGGGTGGGATTTAGCCACGGCATTCATAATTGATCAAATTAGAAAACAACCAGATCTTAAGCTGGCAAGTGAGATCCAAATGGGCGACAAGATTAAAGGGTTTGGATATAGTCCAAAATCACAAGCCTTTGCCATGTGGAACCTATGTCCAAAAGACCAGAAGCCACAACTTGTAAATATTCAGGAAAGCATGGTGGGAAATCAAATGGTGTGGATGGTACAGAAAACTGGAGATCTTGAGATTTCCTAGATCATGACACATTGGGCACACTTGAATGAGGATAAGAAAAAAATATTGTCTAAAAAGTGTGGTGTTTTGATTGAAGAGGCTAGTGCCCTAGCAAAGGATAGGGAATTATGTCATATAAAGATACATCAACATGACATGGTGATTACTGAGATGAATAAGCAATTACAAGAGAAACCCAAAGTAGTATATGTGCCCTTAGTGTAGCCTTTGCAAATAGAGGAAAAAGTTGAAGCAAAGGAAGTTGTTGAAATAGAGGATGTGGCCAAAAAGAATAATGAGGTGGCCATTAATGCATTAAGAAGCATTCTTCAACATAGGATAGATATACTAAAAGATAAAATAGATATCATCTGTAATGCTTATAACAAATTACCCACATTACATGCTAAAGTAACAGGGTATATTTGATTTTTGAACCCTTATTTTGTCACTTGGTCTCATAGGGTGCAAATTTTTGAGAAACTTGCCTCTTTACAGCAACATAGATCAAATTTACCAGAAATTGTTACAAAGGTAGAAGATGAGATAAAAAAATCAAATGTATCTTTATCTTTCTTTAAGGGAAAACTCAATCAGATAGAGGCTAAGATAATCCTATTCTCACCATATTTCAATAGGTTTGTGCCTCCTTTGAAAGGAGAAGATGATTAGGTCAAGGCCTTGGAGGCCTAGAGAAGTGAGTTTGATAGTAGAATGCCAAGTAATGAGGCATTTATTATAGAATCTAATTTAGATTTAGATGGGTTTAACAAGATTTTGGATGAAGCATTTAGGGTAGAGACTGACGTAAACAAGTTTTTAATTGATGTCAAAAGCATCACTGATGTCAAATGGGAGAGACAAAAGGGGAAACTATAGAGTATACAGAGTTTTAAATGGCCTACAGAGGATGAGGTGACATTTAAGGAAACTCAGGTGCTGAAACAACTTCCTACACTAATCTCTAAAGGAAAGTATTGTGCAAATTCTTTTAAATCCTTACAATTTCAGATTCGTTAACTACTTTAACATTGATATTGCAACCATATACCATGTATACAGAAAATAGAGAATGACACAATGATTTACCCTGGGGAAAACCTTTCGGTAAAAAACCCCAGCACTCCAAAACCTGCACAATGTACTATCTTCAACACAACGGTTTACAACACACTTGCAATGCAAGTTCTTTCAGGAGACAATCGACACACAAAGACTAATCTAGTAGCACCTGATCATGCCAACAATACACTCTTTTTCTATATCTGTCTGCAACCCTAAAAATGCTTATATCATGTGCTTTCCTTTTTTAGGGCAACTTCCAAAGATAGTCATATTAGGGTTTTACCATTCTCCAAGAAAATAGGAAGAGTGTACAGTACTCAACTTTATTAGTTGCCACATGTCTTGCATGTCTTCACTCATCATTGAATATTCTAGAAATAGCTCTTACATGTCATAGGAATCTGTCATAACCATTTTAGCCATGATCTCGTTACACACAATTCAAGATGCTGACACATCAAGTGGAGTGACACATCAACATGCCAACTAGACATGTACACTCACACTTAATTACATTATTTGCAAGAAATAAATTTTAAAAAACAAATAATAAGAATAGGAATTATCCAAGGTTGAGAAACCTTATTCCTAACATGACAACTTGGGATATGATGACCAAACCAAAGAAGAAAAAGCCTACAGTAATAGAGGAGGAGATCCTGGATGAGGAGTAAAGAGGAACACTTGGCGCCTGGTCATTGAGCATAGGGAGGTTAATTATTATCAAAGACAAGTGTAGGTTAGCCTAAAATGGTGGTCACTTGATCTCTGTATAAATATTTGATGCTATCCTGAACATTGTCAGACAAAGGCACCAAAATCTAGATGAAGACAAAGAAAATCAGATCTCATCCCCTATTTTTTCTCCCCACCGCTTATACATTCTCATTTCTTGTCTTTTTCTGTACTTTTAGGGTTAGGTTCCTTAAACCATTCGAAGCTTGTTGCATCCTAAATTTATGGATTCCAAGATGGTTAAGGACCTATAAATAGATCAAAATTGTAATAGTTGAAAGAGATAAAATATATTGGCAAACCAGACTTTCTAAATTTTAGTCTGTGTCTTTGAGCTTTTTAAGCTTTTTTTGTACTGAAGCAGAAATATATGAATAAAATATAGTTCAACTTTACTCTATATTATTGTTGTCTCTTTACTTATTTCATATGCTCTTTTATGTTTAAATCTGGTAAACATATTGGTTACAAGGTAGTTATTTAATTGCTTGCAAGTTTCTTTCAAGGGAAGAACTAAGTTTTGTGAGTAGTTTCAGGGAGCATAACAATATCTAAGGATTTGATACAATGTTATAAAAGTGATAGGATAGTTTGCAAGGCATCTTATCGGAGTTGCATGTAGGTTGTGAGGCATATTATAGTATTCTATTTTTATATTTCTGTGGATTTTTATTGATTCTATAAGCCCAAAGATAGGCACTAGTCTAGGAGCTTGTTTGGTAATCTATCATCATCCAAATATTCAATACTATTCAAAATCAATTAATTCTAGAATATATGTGTAAAATCAATTGTACTCACATTGATTACAGTTGAATTTTGTTAACTTATTAAAGAGTAAATCATTAGGTTGCCATTTCTAAAGTAAAAGGAAGAAGGATGAAAGTCCTTGTCTCATTGGTTTATGTTATTAAGACCATATCCTGGATTGTAGTACTCTATTTCAAACTAATTATTGCAATATCCAAGGTACTTTATAAGTTATTACAGTGAGGTCTGAAGTAAATAACTAGTGAATGAATTAGTCCACCAAATACATAGGGTGAAGAATCAGCAATTTTTTATTAGGTAATACCTACCTGAGTCTGTGGAAGTCAAAATAAAGGAGGTGATAATAGGTATCCCTAGTGTTATCAAATACCTCAAAAATTAGCCTTTCTCTTGTCAAAAGGGAGTTTGAATTCAAGTATAATCAGTATGCTATCATTTTAAGGTTGTGGTGCAAGAAAAGGTGCTAACAGGTGTAAACAACATTTAGAACCTATCTAGAAAGGTTGATCTTGTGGTGTTAACGCCCTCAATAGACTTAGTTTGAGCCTTGAATCCTTTGAAGTCATTTAAGCCCATGTGAGTAAGTGGATTCCCTTGGGTACATTGTGAAACCTTAGGGGTTGTCAAACAAAGGTGTAGAGTCTTGTTGTCCAAAAGATTAGAAGTCTCCAAGCCTCTGCACCAAATCCACAAGTCATGAACGAGATGATAGAATATTAAAAATTCCTAGGTCAGTTTCATTGAAGTACATATATAATTTTCTTTTCAACACTAGATCTCTTCCTCAATTGCAGATTACATGCATACCTCTTCACACACTTCCACTTGCATCCACATATTCTCACATACATCATTTCAAGATCATTACATTTATACAATTCATGAACCTATTTCTTCAAGGTCTCCTAAGGACCTAAATTATAAAATTACAATCATACTTGGTACAATAATTGATGTGAATCAATGAATGTAGGCTAAGACATAGAATGATCCCAAATCACAAGCCTCAAACATAAAACACCACCATGAATTATGCCTCGAACATTCACAATATGCTAAATGTTGCCTTGTTTCTTCATTAACCAAAATTTCAAAATTTTCCTAGTCATATATGAGGTTATTTGTGGGGTCAATGTGTGCCCATAATTGCATATATTTTTTGTGATCCTTTGGTCAAACTTTCAAATTATTATTATTATGGGTTCGTAAATAATAAAAAATATTTCAAGTTTTGAGATTGAAAAAGAGTGATAATTCATGGGATTCCTCATGTGTTTCTATCTCCAAACTCTCTGGCTAATTGTCAGCTTTTTGTCGTACTTCAAATTTCTCAAATCGGAGCTTCGTGTCAAAAGTTATTCTATCTTGAAGTTGGTATTTTAATTTTAAATTCCTTTACAGTTTAAAATTAAAATTTAAAAAAAAAAAATACTGAACTTTTAAAAAGGTTGAGATTTCAAAATCCCAACTTGCCAAAAAGTAAAGGGTTATGAGTTGGGGTTTTAATTATAGAAAAGAAAAGAGATAAATTGAAGGGAGGTTAAGATTCAACATCCCAACTTCTCCTATTCTTTCGGTCAATATCTCAACCTATTCTAGAACCTTTACTTTTGAGAAAAGGTTAATGGGTAATAGTTAAGGGTTTTGGTTGTTGTTAGAATGTTGAAAATTCAAATTTCTTACCTTACCACTAAAGTTTTTCCCTAGTCTTAACCTCTAAATGAGTTTTGGTTAGAATCCTAAATTTTGCTAACTAATTGCCCTAATGTTAACCTCATGAAATTTCAAGAATCTAAATCAAGGACTCCAACCTGGCCATAACTACCCTTTCTATTCTTGAGAAATTATAGATGAGGCATGATATGCTTCCTAAAAGATGCAGTTGAGTGATTGAAGATATGCACAAACACATCTACCCCTGGCAGACATGCACACAAAATTTTAAAGTATTGACAAGGTACGTGAATGTTTGACAAGATGCTTAATATATTAAGTCACAATGCACACATTTGATGTGTTTGATAGACTTTATCAAAGAAATTTCCACTAGAGGAAATGAAATGATTGTTAGATATATTCAAAATGTATATTTTTAGAGAGATTTAAAACCGTGGAGTGAATGCATTTGGTCGATGTGAAGGTGAATTCAACAACCTTTTGCTAACATTCTCCTAGCACATTAATGGTGGATTTTTTTGAATAGATTATGAGCATCTCTTAAAGTGTGATCAATTTTGAATTTTTTAAAAAATTATGGTTATCATAAAGCATGTGTATGCAAAATATGAACAAATAAGGAAACGGCTTTAGTAGCTTCCATTGCAAAACAACAAATCAATGTTTGGATCTCCATTGATGCACATATATGAGACATGGACAACATAGATAAAGTATTCACTTTACCATAGAGGCCAAAAATATGTACACAAATTTGAACATCTAACTCACATAACTCAAGGCTAACTACTCTGCCTTAATAGTAGCCACTATAGACAAATCTAGATATAACATACTCCAATCTAAATTCCTTCTGATTAACCTTCTCTATGTATGAATGAATAGTATAATATGTATATATAAATGTATATATGTATGTGTATATATATATAGGTATATGTGTGTGTGTAGATACATAAATACATACATACATACATACATACATATGTTGGGATTAATGGGAAGTAATACTGAGAGGGGCGGGGTGAATCAGTACCTCTAAAACTTTTAACATTTTTCAAAATTCATCATTATTAATCATTCATTATTGCATTACCGACCATTACAGTTGTTCTTTCTTATGCATGTAGTATTGTTCCATAATCTTTAATTTTTTGCAAAATTCATGAAAGTAATAAGCACATAACACAAGATATGATGTCGCAGAAAACTCCTGTTAGGAAGTAAAAACTGCGGTGGGGATGGCACCCAAAAAACTTTACTATCTGTAGAATGGAAGGAAGCTGATAAAGGCTTACAATTGATCACTTATGATGATCTACCCTATTAGGAGTATTAAGGTGGATACCGGTAAAGATCTACTCTGTTAAGAGCTTTAGCAACGCTAATTTAAGTGTGCACTCGGTTAAGAGATTTACAATAGGACTGTTAAGTCAACCTTTCTTTAAAGGATTTCTTATGTGTACTACACTTGTTAGAATGAGTACATATGATTGACCTGACTGTATGCAATCTAAAATTACTGATTAAAGATCCATTAAAGCTCTCATAATACTAATATCACCTTAAGTGACTGATTAATACCTTTCTTTGCTCGTCGGTAGCCTGTGTTCTTGTTCTTGAAACTAATTTGATTATTTTCTATCCTTCTGCATGAATTCTCTTGTCTAGTCTCTAGATGCTCTCCATGGCCACAATCTTCATTGAACAACAACTATTCTCAATATATTGAGCATATATTTATACAAGTATTTGACCTACCTTTGAATCACACATTACAATGTTAACTCTTAGATCCAAGGTTTATAACTTGACCTTGATATTTAGATTGCATGTTTTAAATTAGTAAAACTAATTAAAACAATATTAGTTACATTTTTGACTCCACACATAATGAATTTAAAATTAAATAAAGAAGCTATAAATACAAATTTAGTGATTTATCTGACATGGAAAGTTAGATCCACTTTT
Source organism: Thuja plicata (assembly GCA_018584345.1). Classification (NCBI taxonomy): domain Eukaryota; kingdom Viridiplantae; phylum Streptophyta; class Pinopsida; order Cupressales; family Cupressaceae; genus Thuja; species Thuja plicata. The sequence goes on from MU224173.1 coordinate 45,711, forward strand.
TGCGAGATGTAACTGACTGTCATTTTTTGGTTGTCAGGTGTTGACGGGGTTTTGTTGACTGGGTTTGCAAATAGTCATAAGTTGTCACCTGGTACCAGGGGTACTATCCAACTCCACCTGCAAAGGTTATCTGGAGAAGTTAAATTCCCCAAGCCTCTAAGCACTTGGGTGTCAGGTCATGACGGTGCGGGGCTTGGTTGGGAGAGGTGACTATTTTTGATGGGGATAGCTAGTTTCTTCAACTCACTCTCTCCATAGATTTAGTAAGGTGAGGTTCCTCCAAGCATTCTACACTTAGAAAATAAAATAAAAAATATCTTGCAGGGTTAGAAGCACTTCATCTAACTATAGTTATGCTTAAACATTCAAAATATTGATAATGCTCTGATATACTACACTAAATACCAAAGAAATATGCAACCGTCAGCTAGTATTTTATCAGTAGCAAGGGAAAAGAGGTCATTAATCTACTTGACATATTAGAGCAGAAGACATAAAGAACATAAAACATAAAATACCATTAACTCAGAAGTTTGAATGCCAACAACATCATTGCAAATAATTCTCCCTTCTTCATTAATGTTTCTTCCAGCAAGGACTGGTGCGTGATACAATGGTGGCTCTAGGGGAGCATCTAACTATTGGAAAGTGAAACAATGGAGCATTGAGCTCTGCAACTAAAATAAAAAAATTCACTTTTCTATTACTATGGACAGCAAAATCATCAATTTTGTTGACCCTTAGAAAGGTGTCGGTCTTACTATTTATAAAATTTCTTCTAACCCTAACCCTAACCCTATTTTACATCATGTTTCAATAAAATACAATATTCGGCAGCCTGTACTACCTGTGCCACCCTACAAAAGACCTTGAGACGGAATAGGCCTGACATGTCAAAAAAATGAGACAAGAATATACAGTGGAAGAATCAGCCTTGAGAAGAGAGCAAGGAGAGAGAAGGAAGAAATCACACCCCCAAGGATCAAGGTTACATGCCTCATAAATGGGAAATGCGGCACCCTGCCTCCAATGTGCCAGGTGTACATCTAAAATGGCACCTTGAGAAGACCATCTATCAGAAAGCCAACTATTGATCAGAATCCCCCTTGATATAGCCAACTACCTTCTAATAGTCTTCATTAACCACTTCTGAAAGTTACTGGTCAGCCTCGGGGACTGGGACATGGATCACTTGAAAGAATACAAAATTTGGGGTCTAAGACTCTGGGATCTGGGAACTTACATTCCGAAAGAATAAAGAATACCAAATGTTTGGGTTTTCTCTAGCCTTTAGAGAAACCTTATTGCTATTTTTTATCATTGAAGGCCTGGAGGAGGTGGGAGATGCCATCTTTGTCGATATCATTCAGGCTAGCCCTTCGGTACTTAGCAACTCAATTTGTTCCCCCAGGTCTAGAACATTCTCCTTAAATTCATCAGCCATTTTTGCCACGTCGTGACCACTAAGCACCATATGAGTTAATCTCATCATTTGCACACCATCTATTCCCTTTGAGGAATGATATCGGGACTTCATCATTTCACCAAAATTCCCCAAAACTGAATCTTTTGGCGTGCACATATCTGTATTGAGGGGGTCAGCCCCATAAATTTTTGTTATAAAATACTTGTATAAATTGAAATAATATTTCACTACATTGACCTTCTCCTGTAGATTCCCCACCAGTTGCTTGGTTACCTCCAATGTGAGGTCAATTCTAGAGTGTTGGGTTCTCACAAAATCAAATGATTCATCCTCCAGAATTTTGGATTCAGAAACCATTTCCTCCCCTAGGCTGAGGAGTTCTTCAAGCTCTACCTTCCATGCTTGATAGTTTTTAATATCACCCTCCCATAGGTCAATGAGAGTCTCTACCTGGTGTAGAACATGTTAGGTCACATATAATTCTAAGAGGGTGGATACCAAGAAATGCTGAGGGTTCCCTATTTGCAGAGCAACCCTTTCATCAATTGCCTGGGCTTTCTTCTTCATTGCTCACAAGGAGTCTATGTTGCTCTATGGTAGTGGAGCCTCAAATGTGGAAGCCTCCAGAGGGACAATGTTGATAGGTCAGCCTAGCTCAGTAAGAAAGCCCATAAGGTTTTCATTTTTCTCCTTTTCTATTTTGAGCCTTTGGGCCTCTTTTTCATAATGGGCCTCCACTGCCCTAGCTGCCTCCTTCAATAGGTCCACCTCACCCTATTTTCCCCTCTTTCCTAGTGATACCTCTGTAATATTATAATCTCCAGGCTTTTTGGTTGCCTCATCAGCATCTGGGGGAGGTGTTGCCACAATGGCAACTATTTCTCTGCCCAGCCTAGTTTGAAGAGTATGAACCGTCCAGGCTTTTTTGGCCTTTGCTAGGGCCTAGACCTGAGCCATCATTTCAGCAAGGGAGAAAGGAGCACTGGGAGTCAACAAAGCCTTTCTTTTCTTTCTCTCCACTAACCACTAAGGTGACAGGGGTGTCTTATTCACCAAAGCCTATTCTTTTGGTTCTTCCTTGGTGCCCTGTGGCTGTTCTTCCTTAGTGGTGCGAGTCTCATCCACCCCTTTGCCTATGTCTTTTACTTTATCAGCTATATCCTCCCCAGCAACATTTATTTCCTCAACCTTGTCCTCTATATCCATCACTCTGTTTGGACTCCTATTAGCTTCCTCAGGGATTTCTTCCTCTTGTTGCCCCTCTTGTTCCTCAGCATCTGTCGCTGGGGTTTCTTTTTCTATCAACACATCCTTTGGAAATAGTGGAGGTACTGAGCTGAGATTTAAATTATGAGCCATGGTAATTACTTTCCTAAAGGTCGCCCCTAGGAGTTGCACTTGGAATGTGGCGGTTGGGGTTATGGTTACTCCCGTAGGTTTGGTTCCCCCAATAGATGTTGTTTGTTAATTCTGCCTTTGTTGGTCCACCCCTGGATCTTGCATCTCTAGAGCCTCAGAGGTGATCTCTAGCTCTGCATCCTTTTCCCCTTCTATCTGCTCTTCCTACTCCTGTGTAGGTTCTTATTACATAGCTTCCTCTTGGGCTGGGACTTCGGCCTTTATTTTCTTGGTGTCCCCCTGCAGGTTCCCAAACTCATCAGTTGCAAAGACATCATCAAATTCATCCTACAAGGGAGGACTATCTAGGACTTTAGCGGGCTCTATTTCTCTCTCTAGCTCTAGGGAACTAGAAGAGATGATCTCCACTTGTGGGGTCTAGGGCATACCTAACCCTAGCTCTACCTTAGGCTTTTGGTTAAGCCTCTTCCTTCTTCGGGTAACTAAGGGTGGCCCCACATCCCTTAATGTTGCTTGTTCTACTAGATCTACCCCCGTTTCCTTTACCATCAAGGCTACCAATGATGGGGAGGAAGGGGGATGAATTAGCCTAGCCATGAGTACTGGAGTGGCTAGCCATGTGATTAACTTCTCCCTCATTTGTGGGGAGGCGGACAATGACTTCTTTATTTATTCTTTTATGGGGACTTCTTACACAGGAGGATTTGTATCTATTCCTTTCCCTTTATCCACTCTCTGTGAAGAAGTCCTGGTCCCCGGAGTTAACTTTGGTACTGGCTGGGCTGCTCTACAGACACTCTCAGGGCACATCTTCTTGAAGTAAGCATAGATGCACTCGACCACCTCTCAGGTGAGGTCCTCAATTGTTGGCCCTTCCTGGGCATCCTAATTTACCAGTGGGAGGGCCATTGTATCGATCCCCTTTGCTTTGTACTAGGGATCAATCATGGGGCCAACATTTGAGAAGTCCTCCAGGAACCTCCAGAGCTTCAACCTTTCCATCATGCCTGCCATCATCCTGACATAGTTCTGGCTCCGCACCTCCACATCATCATGGAAATCTTCTCAAAAGTCCTCCATATGGTATTGATGGGGCTCTGAAGCTCGGGGAAGTGCCGTTGCAGTCTTGTCGTGCGGATCAAAATTCTTTTACATCAAGTAGAACTCTTCTAAGTTGTAGCTTTTAAGCTCGTTATCTACCTCTTTTATGGTGGCTAGACTACATTAATAGTTCCCACAAGTGATTGGGAATAGAATATTAGTTACCTTCTTTAAGGCAAAGAATGCATGCAACTCCATCATCTACTTGCAGTATTCCAAGAGAACTATCTTGTCCCCACAGTTCTTGGGCAACAAGTAGGGTTTCTTAGAGAAGCCGGTGACCCTAATATAAGTGTGCTATTAGAATTGGATGTAATAATATCTATATCTCCAAACCAAATTTACTGCCTCTATGGATAGGTGATATCCTATGTCTCGGGTGGGTGTGAGCAGGTGATAGTAAACAAACACATCATTTCCTCTGTAGAAACTAGGGAAGCTAGCCTCCCATTGAATCTATGGGAAGTAATCCCATAGGGATTTTTGATTCGAGCCAAGCCCGAAGATGTGGTCTATGAGTAGCCCATGGGCGTGGGGCCTCTATTGTGCCAGGGCCCAAAAAATATAAGAAGCCATGTAAAATTTCTTCTTCTTGGCTAGTTGGAGGAACTTGGAGTCGACATGGTTTGAAATTATAGTTGCCCAGTTGAAGTACCCTCCCTTAGTGGAGATGCCAAGGAGTAAGTAATACATCCATGGAGTGAATTCCCAGGCAGAGGGTTTCCCAAAGACTCAGGATAGTGCTACCATTCCCATCTAGATGCTCTCTTTGAACTCAGACCTGGGAATCTCTATCTTCATCCTCTTGGGGTCCCTCTTCAGGACTTTGAGCCAGTGACTGTTCATATATATCCGAGAAGCCTCCTTCAATTGCATGAATTGGGCCAAGGTATCTGACCTTGTAACCATAGCAGGTTTGTTAAATTGAGGGATCCCCAAACCTGCCTAGAAGGTGTCAGGTTTGAGGGATACCAAAGGATAGGGTACCTGATGGGTTCTGTGGCTGCGAGCATAACAGCCCAGACAAAAGATTTGTAATTGGTGGCCATTGTTAGAACAAGCTCTAGAGATTGTACAAAGCACGGGAAACAAACCACCTTAAGAAGCTCAGAGTCCCCGACATTGATGGCTAGCTGATCTCCAACCTATCGCTGGACGTACATTATTTTCACTAAGGCCTGCATCTCAAGCCATGTTCCAACGCTGGTGTTGGTAATGAGTTTAACTTTAGACTCAATCTTTGAGCTCATGATAATACTGTCTTTCACAAACTTCATGCTTAGGGGTAACTTCTCCAAAGCCCTCTCTATTTTGGATTTAACAGCCTCTCTGGTAGCCACCGTGGAAGGTAGTTTTGAACTTTTGGGTGGTGAGAATTCAGATGCTTCAGACATGTTTGGAAGTGTACTCTGAAAACCTGCAAGGCAAAGCGACCGTCAGAACACATTAATAAATAAATATTCTGGGGTCCAGAGATCTTACTATAGACGTCCAAAATCATCTTTATATTAATTTAATTAATATTCCCATAACATTATAATTAATTTTAATTAATTATATTTTTTATATTCTTCTATCTATTTAATTAAATTTATTTAATTAAATATGATTCATTCTCCTTAGTATTTAAATTTAATTTAAATACTATCCCTTTTAATGTATTAAATCTTATTTAATACATTATCCCTCATTAATCCCCTTTAAATAAATTTTTATTTTATTTATTCCTTCACATGACTTAAATTCTACAAAACCACAATTAATCCAAATTAATTTGTATTAAGCTAATTTCAACTTAGATCCTACCCTACCTCCCATCACTCTCACCAAATAAACCTATTCATTAATTAACTAAGGTTAATTAAGCTAATTTCTTAATTTCTACAACAATTAGTCCTAATTATTTGCTCACACATGTGTGAGCAAATTTTCAAAAATTAACTTTTCCAAATAATCCTTATTTGGTGCCAACAAGGTTTCTTACACCTATGATGACACCTTCTTACAC
>MU224173.1:59378-97864 GCA_018584345.1 Thuja plicata
AAAAAAAAAAAAATGAAAATACATCCTCTGGTGAAAACCTCTCGCAGGCACCTAAGGATGAAGAAAAAGACAAAATAAAGGATGATTCCTCTAGTGAAAACCTTTCTGAGGTGCTAGAGGAGGGAGAAATTGACTTTCCATTTATAACATCAGAACTAGAAGTTTCCTCTATGATCATTGAAGATACTATTCCAATCAACCTCAGCACAAAAGAAAATCCACATATCACTTACATTGCCGCTTCTCTCAGTGATCAAGAAAAGAAAGGCATGACAACATTTTTACATAAGCACAAAATCAACTTTGACTAGACTTACAAATACATGCCTGGGCTTGATATAGATCTTTTAATGCATCATCTTGTGGTAAATCCAAATCCAAAACCTGTCAAACAGAAGTTTCAGAAGATGCATCCTCAAGTTGCATTGGTAGTCAAAGTAGAGCTTCATAAGATGTTGGATGCTGAAGTAATCAGACCAATTGACTATTCTAAATGGGTTTCTAATATTGTACCAGTAGGTAAGCCTACTGGGGGAATTTGTATCTGCACTGATTTTAGAGACCTCAACCTTGCATGTCCCAAGGATGATTTTCCACTCCCTAATATTGACATTATAATGGATTTGACGGCAGGACATGAAATGTTGTCACTTATGGATGGATTCTCAGGTTATAATAAGATTAGAATAGCACCAAAAGACCAGCACAAGACCACATTCACAACACCTTGGGGCACTTTCTATTATCAACTGATGCCTTTTGGTCTTAAAAATGCCAGAGTTACTTATCAATGAGTAATGACTACCATCTTTCATGACCTTTTGCATGTTATCATGGAAGATTATGTGGATGATCTTTTAGGAAAATCTAAAATAATGGAATCTCACATCCCTGCCCTTATCACCATCTTTGAGCGACTAGAGAAATATAATCTTAGCCTGAATCCCAAAAAGTGTGTCTTTGGAGTACAATCGGGTAAGCTATTGGGATACATTGTATCACGGCGTGGAATAGAAGTTGATCCAAAGAAAGTAAAAGCAATCCTAGAAATGCCACCACCCAAAACAATGAAGCAATTATGTAGTTTACAAGGCAAACTACAATCAATCAAAAGATTCATGTCATAGTTGGCTGACAAAGTGCATCCATTTTCCTATCTTTTGCACAAGAATGTCAAGTTTCAGTGGGATTGTTTGTGTCAAAATGCATTTGAGAAACTAAAAGCTTATTTGGCTAATCCACCAGTGTTGGTGCCACCTGTTGCTATTCACCCTCTGATTTTGTACATATCTATTATAGAGTTTGCGTTGGGAGCCCTCCTGGCACAATTAGATGACACTGGCAAAGAGTGAGCAATTTACTATCTCAGCAGAACTCTTATTGGCTATGAGTTGAATTATTCCCTAATTGAAAAAGCATGCTTGGCCATTGTTTTCTATACATAGAAACTATGCCATTATATTTTCAATCATAAAATTCATCTTTTTGCTAAAATTTATCCACTCAAGTATCTCTTGGCACATGCTACTCTTACTAGTCGTACATCAAAATGGGTAATGATTCTTAGTGAGTTTGACATTGTTTATGTGGATTGAAAGGCCATTAAAGGAAAAGTGATTATAGATCAGTTTGCTGAAGCACCTATTGACGGTAAACACCCTCTAATCATAGATTTTCTAGATGAATCAATCTTAAATCTTTCCCCAAGTTCACCATGAAAGCTATATTTTGATGGATCCTTCACTCAGAAAGGATCTAGGGTAGGAATCTTGTTTGTTACACCAAAAGGGGATCTCATCCCTAAATCTTTCAAGTTACAATTTCTTTGTACCAATAATATTGTAGAATATGAAGCCCTTGTACTTGGACTTCGACAGGCCATACAATGGTAGATTCTCACTCTATTGGTACTTGGTGATTCACAATTGGTTATCAAACAAGTTATGGATGAATATCAAACAAAGGATGACAAGTTGCTTCCCTACCACTGTATAGTTGAAGATCTCAAGACACATTTTACTGACCTAACATTTTAACAGATCCCTTGCATAAACAACAAAGTAGCTGATGTGATGGCAACAATTGGGTCTCTAATCACTATGCCAGAACACAGCGCACAGTGTGAGTTCCTCATTGAGAATCTTACGGTCCCTACCTATGACAAACTGAATTTTGAAATGGTGTGTGAAATTGCTGATCCCGATTCCCTGTGGTACCAAGAAATATATTCCTACTTGCATGATGGACATACCCCGCTTACTTTAACTCCCAATCAATGTAAAACCTTCATTCACCAAACTTCCTGATACACAATCCTTGCTGATACCCTTTACTGAAAGCATTTTGATGGAACTCTTTTATGGTGTCTAAATTCTGATGAAGCACAAACATCCCTAGAGGAGGTACATCAAGGAATCTGCGGGGCCCATTCTAGTGGACTTACATTGGCCAAAAAGTTGTTACGCACTAGATATTACTGGCCTACTATGGAGAAAGATGTCTACAACTATGTGAAGAAGTGTGTACCTTGTCAGCAACATGGCAATTTGATACACGCTCCCTCCCAATCACTCCAACCCACCATCACCCCTTGGCCCTTTTCATGCTAGGGTCTTGACCTTGTTGGCCAAATTTTTCCTAATTCCTCCAATGGCCATAAATACATTCTGGCTGCTATAGAGTACTTTATCAAGTAGGTTGAAGTTGTTCCTCTCACCTACACTACTGGAAAATAGATTTTGAAGTTTATTCTAAACTATCTTATCTGTCGCTATGACATTCCTTAGGACATTGTTATTGATAATGGAGGACCTTTTAAGAACAAGGATGTCACAAATCTATGTTGGAAGTTCAACATTACCCACCATACCTCTTCCAAATACTTCCACAAAGCAATGGTCAAGCTGAGGCTATAAATAAAACCATTCTCAGAATCCTCAAAAAGATAGTCGATGAATCTGGCCGTGATTGGAACCTTCACCTCAATCCTGCCCTTTGGGCTTACCACACCTCCATTCAAACCCCCATAGGAGCCACTCCCTTTGCCCTTGTTTATGGTACCGAGGCTATTCTACCCATCAAAATTGAGCTCCCTTCCCTCAGAGTCTCTCTGAAGAATCTGTTGTCTGAAGAAGAATACAGAGTTGCCCACTTGCAAGAGCTAGAACTCCTTGATGAGAGACACCTCAATTCCCTAGACCACCTCCGCATGTATCAAAATTGTCTTCACCTTCAGTTCAATAAAAGGATCAAACCTCGTCAGTTTGAGGTTGGTGATCTTGTCTTGCATCATAACATGAAGAACCTCTAGAAGAGAGAGAAGAAAGGGAAGTTTCAACCTAATTGGTTGGGTCCCTTTATTGTTACAACAAAGTATTATTCAGGCGCCTATTAGATTGCATCTCCAGAGGGAGGTCCACTCCCTGATCCTGTAAATATTGTACATCTCAAGTATTTCTATGCTTGATCAGTCAGTAGTTCGTTGTACAACAGAAATTATGTAGAAAATCCAAAAAAATTAGAAAAGCAGAAAATCTAAAAAAATAAAAAAAGTAAAAAATCCAAAAAAATTAGAAAAGCATAAAATCAAAAAAAATTAGAAAAGCAGAAAATCTACAAAAAATCAGAAAAGCAGAAAATTCCAAAAAATTCAGAATATTCAAAAGGCAAAAAAAAAAATCAGAAAAAAATAAAAAAAAGCATAAAAAATACAAAAGCTTGAAAAGAAACCAAAAAAGAAAATAAAAATAAAAAATAAAAAAAAATAAAAAAAGCATAAAAAATACAAAAGCTTGAAAAGAAACCAAAAAAAAAAAAAATTGAAAAAGGGAAAGAGAAAAATCTATCCATATGTGAAAACCACTTCGGTGGGGCAATGGATAAGTACCATGGTGAAAACCTATTTTAGGCGCCATGCGTAGTTAGATCCACCATCCATTTCCACCATTTGTCTATACCACTTGCATCGCCTTTCATAATAAGTGTCGCTACCCATATTTGTGCAGGTAGTCCTTTGACCATCCTCTCGCTTTCGCAATAATGATTCCCGCACGACTGAGCTTACCAAATCACAAAATTGAGCTTTGTTCTAGACATAGTGATCGCAAATGTTTTACATCAAATCTATAGATAGGTTGACTTTCCTAATGATCATTCTATTCACAAGTAATTGCTAGCAAATTTCCATTTTCTATCAATCAATCTTTAGCCCATCAGGATGAATCCTTCCAGTGTCGGATGTTCTATCAATCTTTACATAAAAATTGTTCATGGAAATAACTTTTGGACTGAATGACCACTTGGTCAGGATGCCTTTTTGTTGATTTTATCTTATGTTTTACTATGTCCTTATCACGACAACCTTGATCTCTTATATCTTAGTTTGTTATGGTGAGTATCTAGTGAAATACGTGTCTTTTATGATCTGATCTGCTTATCATAGTTTGCTAGTGTATTTATGTTTTGATATTCAGTTATGGCTATGTATGCCTCACTAGGGGCAGGATTCATGCATCCCAAATCCCTTAAAAGATCTAGGTGTACTGCATCTCCTCATGAGTAACATTTCATAGCTCTCATCATACTAGATATCTCACATTCTTGTTCCTAACAACCTATTTGTTTGAGAGTCTAGTCCATGCAAAGGAACCATGTCACTTGTGTTTTCTAGCACATGGTGCATAACTCCTTTTGCAATATCAAACTAGGGTGTGCTCTCCAATATTAACACGGTATTAATCCCACTATTCTCATATAGTTAGTCTTTGCATAAATAGTTAGGTCATATTGCATTATGGTTTTGCTCTTGGTAAAGGTTTCTATTTATTCCCCTATCCAGTCACCTAAATGATTTTATCAGATTTATTGCGATACACACAAAAATAGTGTCCTCATTAGTCTTGCATCCATTGCATTCATTAGTCATTAATCATTTGCATTGTTATACATTTGTCTCATATTGCGTTATCTTTTGCATTGATAATTTCATTAGTCATTATTCATTAGTTCTATTGGTCATTATTCATAGCATTGTTCATTAATCATTAATCATTTGCAATCATTATTAGTACATTAATCATTAATCATTATATATTTGTCTCACATTCCATCCATTACGTTCCTTAATCATTAATCATTACAACATTACATTGTCATTCATTAACCATTATATATTACATTACTCATTCATTGAGTGTTCATTACATCATTTACATTACATTCTCATTAGCATTATACATTTATAACCATTTGCATTACATTCGACACAGTTGCATCCATAACATTACATAAAACATCCATACATGATAACATATAAGCATTAACACATCATACATAAATCTGCATCTCATCCCTGCATCACCAATTTGTCAGTCTCATCATACATACATATATTCATCTCATCTCGCATGTCAGTTATAAGCATCATATATGATAAAAGTAACCATCATAAGTACATCCATACATCACATCACATAAGCATGTAGAATCATCAAAGATGCATAAACATAGAGTCCCATAGTCCAAAATAAAGTCTATGTATATATCTCAAAAATGTCATATCATACATCATGTATCACAAATGTCAAAAATTTGTATCCAAAAAAATTTAAGATGAGTCATGGTGGTGGCTGTGATGATCCTACTCCACTTTTGAGACGTGGAGGTAACCCCACTAATTCATGTGATGCTCGCCCTGTACTAGCTGATTGTGTCCTCTGAGAGTATGCAGGTGCTCGGGCCCCCTATGGCACCACTCCATAGTATAGTCCCATATAGTATCCAGCCTCTTTTCCCTTGTGTCTTGCTTCTCTCTGAGTGGCCATAGCATCGGCCATCATCTGATCCACCCCTACTGTAGTGCTTGCCAGCTGCACTATATTGTGGTCCGCCCTGTAATCCTCAGCACATATACATGCTAGATCTCACTTTGTTGTCAGAGTTGTTGTCTGTGCTTCCATCTCTGCCCGCTCCTCCTCCCAATCCCCATGCTCCTCAATGATGACAAACTCTCCATTGTCCACCCAAGCCTATAATATTTCTAGTGCCCGCTAAGCATTGTCCCCTCATGCTAACTCTGAGGCTAGCTCCCCCTAAATATGGGTAACCTCTATTTGCAGGCTACTAGTTGTTGCCTGTGCTGTCGCCAATAACCCCTGAACCCTCCCCAACTTTGTCTGTAGGCTATCTCACTCTGCCACAATAGTGTCATATGTCTCCTGGGCTACAAAGCCCACTGGTGGTCCTTGTGGTGGCGGTGCCTATGGTGGTGGTCCCTGTAGTGGTACCCCCTATCCTGGATCCTGTCCCTGTGCACCAGGTATAATAGGTGGCTGGCCACCTGCTGGTACCTACACCTATCCTCTCTGCTGTGGTGCTACCACCCTAGGCCGGACTCTCCTCTTGGCTCCTCCATCTCCCCCATCATCATCATCATCATCATCATCATCTCCATCTCCCTGTCCCTGTCCATCTCCTCCCGCCCCTAGCTGCTCATCTAGCTGCACAACCCCTGGTACTATCAGTCCAATGGGCCTATATGCTACCCACCACTGTGCATATGCTGGCACTACCCCTGCATCTAGTAGAGACTCCCTCGCCCTGATCCAAGTCACCTCAATCATGCCCATAAAGGATGCTTGGGCTATTTGAGTATCTGCGCCCATCCCCCATACATTGCCTACCTCGTGGGTCACCAATGGATGTGGGAACCCGTCTGGTACTGCCTCTCGCACGTGTCCCATGTGTCATCATACTTTGGATAGAATATATCATGAAATCATGTATGCTATCCTCCCAAATAGCCAATAGTCTGTCTGTACAAACCTCATATAATATGAGTCATAAAACCCATCCTTTGCATACACCCCCTACTGTGGGGCCTCATGGCCCCAAGCCTCGCACCCTGCATACAGAGCCCATGTGATAGTTCCCATCTCATCCAATCATCGCCTCCAGTATCCTACTGAGTATATGGCCTCATAACTGATTGGTGGCTTGTACCGACAGACAAAAGGCTCATACATCACCTGGGTCTCTTGGTGTCTGATCAGTCATGTGACAGCTATATGCTCCCAGGCCCATACTAGTAGCAGTGTACATCAAGGCCCTAGTGCTCTACCCCTGTGGTAGGCACACATATGCAAGTCATAATATAACTGCCCAAGGATAACTTACCCCTAACAGTACTGGTCACCGTCCTCGACCATGCTGCTTAGCACTTGTGCCCAGCCTATTGAGAATCCCTTGCCTGCATGATCAGGCATGAGATGTCCCCCTATCAACCCTGCCAGATAAAGTGCCAGTCACCGTGGCTGTGGCTCCATATCCATCTCTCTAGTCAATGACATCCACTACCTTGTAATCGGAAGATCAGCATACCTCCACCTCAGAGCCATCTCCATGTAGGGTTGTGATCCCTCCACACAGTACTCGGGTATGACCCCCCGAATGGGCACTCTGTAGATCCTCCATACATCATGGAGGGTGATCGTAGCTTCCCCTATCAGAAAGTGAAAGCTTGAAGTGGTGCTATGCCACCTCTTTATCAAAGCAGATATGAGCGCATTATGCGCTTGAAGATGCAGCCAATGCCACACGTGCTCTAAGCCACACAGTGTCACCACTCCCCACTCAGCTGTCGTTAGATGCTGCTCCAGCTCTATCATCACCAGATAACACTCCCTCACTTAGAATGTGATTGTCTTCTCCTACAGTCAGCCAACACATGTCAGCACTCAGATAGCATGTTAGGGCATTGAAACATGTCCCAGGCCTGTCTAGGGCACTGAAAAATGTTCTCAGACCCCTGTCTTTCCTCTTCCTCCTCTCTTTTCTTCTATTTTTGGGCCAATCTACGCAGCCAACGGTTGACCCTCGCAGATGGTAAACTTTTGCAGTCGCTAGTCTATGAAGATGGTGGATCTTCGTAGATGCCAGTCTGTGGAGACAATGGTTTAGGTCATCGCCTTTCTTACCATACAGATGGCGGTGTTGCAAACCGCTATCTCCGTTGCATGTTTCTTCTCTCCCTGCCCTCACAAATGGAGATTGGGTGAATCTCTGTATGTGTAGACGGCCATCGTCGGTCAGTCATTTGCATAGACGACGGTCTGTCGATCATCGTCTACATAGACGACAGACAAGCAATTGCCATCTACGCTGCGTGCCCAATTTGGGGCATTTATTACGCCTAAACACCTTTGAAAAATATTAAAGAAAAGGTAGGCGCTTGACTACTCACCGGTGGTCCTGTGTCTATTGGCTATTGGTGTACCCGAACGCACTCTCCCAACTATGATAGCTCTTGTTGCGCTGCCATGGCTCTCTTCTTCTTCTCTCATTTACTCTTTGTGAGTGAAAGTGACTTGTCCATGGCCCTCGATGGACTATTTATAGCCCCTTGGGACCCATTTCTTCCATTGATCTTTCCTTTTTTTTGTTCTGGTCCCCGTTTCCCCTCCATTTTTCCTGGACATGATATGTAATTGATCTACTTTCCCCATTCTCTTACTTTTTTTGAGACAATTTTATTAAAAAATTATATTTTTTCCTATTATTTTCTCGAGGGGGCACCCTCCTCTACTCTCGCTACCGTAGGTTCTCTAAATCTTCTACAGAATCTTATTTTCTTTTCTTTGACGCAATGTCACTTTTGATAATGCATCAAAGAGGGGCAAAATATAGACATCCAAAATCGTCCTTATATTAATTTAACTAATATTTCCATAACATTATAATTAATTTTAATTAATTATATTTGTTATATTCTTCTATCTATTTAATTAAATATGATTCATTCTTCTTAGTATTTAAATTTAATATAAATACTATCCCTTTTAATGTATTAAATCTTATTTAATAGATTATCCCTCATTAATCCCCTTTAAATAAATTTTTAATTTATTTCTTCCTTCACATGACTTAAATTCTACTAAACCATAATTAATCCAAATTAATTTGGATTAAGCTAATTTGAACCTAGATCCTACTCTACCTCACATCACTCTCACCAAATAAACCTATTCATTAATTAACTAAGGTTAATTAAGCTAATTTCTTGATTCCTACAACAATTAGTCCTAATTATTTGCTCACACATGTGTGAGCAAATTTTTAAAAATTGACTTTTTCAAATAATCCTTATTTGGTGCCAACAAGGTTTCTTACACCTATGATGACACCTTCTTACACTTTCTAAAAGTGTTTCATTGGACTTAAACTCTTACACCCTCTTACACCTTCTTACAAGATCCTTCACATGTGTACTTTAAGTACACTTTGACCCATCACATCCAAAATTGCTCACGTATGTGTGAGAAAAGTGGGCCTCTTGCATGGCTTATATGTCCATCATGTGGCACCTATGTGGATGTCACATGAGCTCCACCTCACCCAAGCCCTCTCTCTCCTCCAAAAACTCTATAAATAGAGGCCTTCTTCAAGAGCAAATCATCTCTCATTTATGCATTGTTATCATGCTAGTTTGTCTCTAGAATTTCTTAAAACATTTAGTATCTTTCATAGCAATTTTAGTTTTTAGCTCATTTTTACTTCATACTTGCAATCTAGATATTACATGTTAGGGTTAATAGAATGAACTTAGTTTGTTTCATTAAATCTTGCATATCATCTTAATATTAGCCTTTCATTATCATGTTGAATGAACACTTGAGACAAGTTCCTCATACTTGTTCTTGAGTTATTCATTCTCTTAGTTACATTCAATAGATCAATAGGTGGATTATAATATTGTGTCGAGAGAGCACACCCACAAACCTCTCTAAGAGTAAATCAACAAGGCTTGGGTGCACTTGTTCAGCTCATCGGAGGTTATGGTGGAAGGCATTGTTGTTTTAGAGTATGATTTTTAGACATGTTAGTGTAGTTTAAATGATTTATATATCTAATGTTTGCATGTCTGAGCATGCTCCCAACAGGTAGGTTTCCAACATAGACACTTACCACTGTGATGTCTACTTTCCCTGAAAAGTTATTTTCACTCAAAAACTCTGGAAAGTACATACATATTATGAACTTAAGAATATGATTAACCATCTGGGTCTGAAATTTTATCACATTTGGTAAGAAGGACACGGGATAGATGATGGTAGGAGACCCGAAGTCTAGAGAGGTAACCATTGTGTTGACGGGGTTTTGCTGACCGGGTCCGCCAACAGTCATAAGTTGTCACTGGGTTCTGGGGAAATCGGCCAACTTCGCCTGCAAAGGTTGTCTGGGGAAATAAATTATCCAGGCCTTCAAGCACCTGGGTGTCAGGTCACGACAGTGTGGGGCTCGGTTGGGAGTGGTGACTATTTTGAGGGGGATAGCTGGTTACTTCAACTCATTCTCCCAGAGATTCAATACAGTAAGGGGGTTTCCCAGAGTATTCCACACTTAGTAAATAAAATAAAAAAGATCCTGCAGGGTTAGAAACGTTTCATCTAACTACAGTCATGCTGAAATGTCTGGAACATCAACAATACTCTGAAAAACTACACTAAATACTAAAGAAATACACAACCATCAGTTAGCATTTTATCAGTAGTGGCAATAAAGAGGTCGTTAATCTACTTTAACATATTCAGAGAAAAAGACATACAGAATATTAAAACATGAAATACCATTAACTCAGAAGCAAGGACGTTAACAACATCATTGCCATGAATCCTTCCTTCTTCATTAATATTCTTTCTAGCAAGCACTGGTGCGTGATACAATGGTTACTCCAAGGGAGCATTTAACTAACAAGAACAGAACAATGGAGCATTGAGCTCTCCAACTTAAACTCAGGAATTATCTTCGCTATTGATATGGACAACAAAATCATCAACTTTGCCGACCCTTGGAAATGGGTCGATCTGCCTATTTATACAACTCTCTAACCCTAACCCTATTTCACTGTGCTTCAATAAAATACAATATCTGGGGGCCGGTACTACCTGTGCCACCCTACAAAATACCTTGAGATGGAATAGGTCTACCATGT
Organism: Thuja plicata; assembly: GCA_018584345.1. Classification (NCBI taxonomy): domain Eukaryota; kingdom Viridiplantae; phylum Streptophyta; class Pinopsida; order Cupressales; family Cupressaceae; genus Thuja; species Thuja plicata. The sequence continues at coordinate 70,366 of MU224173.1, forward strand.
TAGAAGAAGAATACAAGAATATACATTGGAAGAATCGGTCTTGAGAAGAGAGCCAGAGAAAAGAAAGTAGAAAGTAGGTCCCCCGGGGACCGAGGCTACATGCCTCATAAATGGGAAATGCAGCGCCCTGTCTCCAACATGTTAGGTATACCTTTGAATGGCGCCTTGAGAAGATCACCCTATCAGAAATCAACTATCAAGCTAATGCCTCTTGATGTGCCCAACTATCTTCTGACAATCTTTATTAACTGCCTCTGAAAGTGACCGGTCGGCCTCGGGGGCTGGGACACAGATCATTTTAAAGAATATAAAATTTTGGATCTGAGACTCCGAGATCTAGAAAATTACGTCCCTAAAAGAATAAAGAATATTCAATGCTCAAATTTCCCCGGCTCCCGGAGAAACTCAAGGCTACTTATTATCACTAAAGGCCTGAAGGAGGCAGGAAATGTCGTCTTCATCAATATTCTTTAGGCTGGCCCTTCTGTATCTGGCCACCTCAACTTGTTCCCCCAGGTCTGGAACATTATTTCTGAATTCATCCGCCATCCTTGCGGTGTCATGGCCCTTTAGCACCATTTCGATCAATTTTATCATCTGGTCCCCGTCCATCCCCTCCGAGGATTGATACCGGGGGTTCATCATTTTATCAAAATTTTCCAAAACTGTCTCCTCTAGGATATAAGTACCTGTACTAAGGGGATCAACCCTGGAAGCCTTTATTACAAAAGACTTATATAAATTAGAAGAATTCTTCACTGTATTTACCTTTTCTTTTAAGGACTCTACCAGTTGCTTGGTTACCTCCAATGTGAGGTCCAGTCTGGAGTGCTGAGTCCTTACGAAATCAAATGATTCCTCACCCAGAATTCTGGATTCAGAAATTATATCTTCTCCCAGGGTGAGGAGCTCTTCGAGCTCTGCCTTCCATGCCTGGTAATTCTTGGCGTCACTCTCCCATTGCTCAATCAGTGCTTTCGCCTGGAGAATAACCTGTCGGGCTGTATATAGATTTGAGAGAGTGGACACTAGGAAACGCCAGGTGTTTCTTATCTGCGAAGCGACCCATTCATCTACTACTTGGGCCCTCCTTTTCATTACTCGCAGGGAGTCTATATTGCTCTGCGGTAATTCCTCTGATGTGGAGGTTTGTGGAGGGGCGGCATTGATGGGCCTGGCCAGCTCAGTAAGCAACCCCATAAGGTTTGCATTCTTCTCTTTCTCAGCTTTGAGCCTTTGGGCCTCCTTTTCATATCGAGCCTCCACTGCCCTTGCTGCCTCCTTCAGCAGGTCTACTTCACCCTACTTTCCTCTTTTTCCCAAGGATACCTCTATGATATTATAGTCTGCAGGATCTGCGGTCGCTTCATCGGCATTTTGGGGAGGGGTTGCCACTATTGCAATTGCTTCTCTGCCTGGCTTAGTTTGTAGCGTATGAACTATCCGGGCCTTCTTTACTTTTGGCGGGGCCTGAGCCAAGGCCATCATCTCGGCCAGGGAGAGAGGGATTACCAGAGTGGATTGGGCTTTTCTTTTATTGCTTTCCACCAGCCACAGAGGCGAGAGAGGTGGCCTTCCTGCCAGAGTTTGTTCTTCAGATTCTCTCCCAGTGTCTGGTGGTGGCTACTCATTTTCAACATATGCTTCCTCTGTTCCTCTCCCTGCCAGGACCTCTTCTTCAACAACATTCTCTATAATTTCTGTCTCCTCAGCCTAGCCTCAGATGTCAAGTGATGGGTCTGGGCCCTGGTCGGCTTCCTCAAGGATCTCTTCATACTACTCTTCTTCTTCTTCCTCATCTGTCGGTAGTAAGGGAGGTATCAGGCCAAGATTCAGAGTTTGGGCCACTGTGATTACCTGCCCGAAGGTTGCTCCCGGGAGTGGCACTTGGAATGCGGTGGCTGGGGTTACGGTTGCTCCCAAAGGTCCAGGTCTGGGTTCCCCAGTGGATGCCTTTTGTTCACTCAGTTGTTGTTGGTCCACTCCCAAACCTTGCACTGCCTGAGCCCCAGAGATAATCTCCAATCTTGATTCTTCTGTCTGTTGCTCTTCTTATCCTGCAGCTTCTAGTTCCAGGTCCCGTAGGCCCACATCCTCTTTCTCTTTCTCTGGGACTTTCGTCTCTGCTTGTGTGTCACCCCCTTGCAGATTTTCAAATTTATTGACTGCAAATAAGTCAAACTCCTCTTCTGGAGGGGGACTGGCTGGGACCTCCGCCTGTTCTGTCTCTTTCTCCAGTTTCGGGGAACTAGAAGAAAGGATTTCCACTTCTTTGGGGAGGGATGCCCTTGGCGCTGGTTCTGCCTTTGGCTGCTAGATGTGTTTTCTCTTCCTCTGGGTGACTAAAGGCGGCCCTGCATTATCTATTTCCACCACTTCCATAAGATCCACCCCAGTCACCTTCATCATTAAGGCTGCCATCAATGGGGAGGAAGGGGGACAAATCAGTCTGGACATGAGCGGGGGAGTGGCCAGCCTCGTCATTAGCTGCTCCCTCATTTGCTGGGAGGTGGCCATAGATTGCTAAATTTGTTCTTGTATGGGGACTTGCTGCACTGAGGGGGTTGTGGCTATCCCCTTTTCTTTGTCTATGCCCTATGTCGAAGTCCCGGCCCCTGTAGTCAATCTTGGTGCCGGTGGTGGTGTTGATTTTGGTACCAGTCAGGGAGCTTGGCGTATACACCCGGGGCACACCCTCTTAAAATAGGTGTGACTTCACTCGACTATTTCTTGAGTGAAGTCCTCAATTGTGTGCTCTTCTTGGATGGCCCAATTTATTGCCGATAGTGCCATTTTATCGATCCCCTTCTCCTTGTACTAGGGATCTGCGGTGGGGGCAGTGTCTGAGAAGCCCATCGGGAACCTCTAGAGCTTTAGCTCCTACATCATTCTGGCCATCATTCTATCATAGTGCCAGCTTTGCACATCCACGTCATCCTGACAATCAGCTTAGAAGTCTTCCATGTGTGCGTGGTGGGGCTCCGAAGCTCGGGGCAGTGCTGCCGCAATTCGGCCATGCGGATCAAAGTTTCTCCACGCCAGATAAAATTCCTGCAAGTTATAATATTTTAGCTCATTGTCTGCCTCTTTTGCGGTAGCCAGACTATAGGTGTAATTCCCATAGGAGATTGGGAATGAGACATTAGGGACCTTCTTGTGGGCTAAGAAGGCATGCTGCTCTATCATTTGCCAAAAATATTCTAGCAGCACGATCTTGTCCCCACAATACTTGGGCAACAAGTAGGGTTTCTCGGAGAAGCCGACGACCCTAATGTAGGTATGTTGCTGGAACTGGATATAATAGTGCCCATAACTACTAACCAACTTCATCGCCTCAGTAGATAGGCGGTATCCGGCATCCCGGGTGGGCATGAGCAGATGGTAGTAAATGAACGAATTGTTTACCCGGCAGAAGCTGGGGAAACTGGCTTCCCATTGGATCTGTGGGAAATGATCCCATGGTGCTTTTTGTCCTAGGCCAAATCTAAGGATGCCATCTTTAAGCAGGCCATTGGAGTGGGGCCTCTATTGGGCCAAAGCCCAGAAAATATAAGAAGTCATATAGAACTTCTTCTTCTCGTTCAACTGCCGGAACTAGGAGTCGACATGATTGGAGATTATTATCACCTAGTCAAAGAATTCTCCCTTAGTGGAGATGCTGAGGAATAAATGGTACATCCACTTTGCAAATTCTTGGGCGGAGGGTTGCCCGAAGACCTGGGCTAATGCTATCATCCCCATCTGGATGCTCTCCTTGAATTCTGAGTGGGGGATATCTATCTTCATTCTCTTTGGGTCCCTCTTCAGGACCTTGAGCCAGTTGGTGTTAATGTACACCCGGGCAGCGTCTTCCAATTGAGAAAATTGTTTCAAGGTATCAGTCCTTGTTACCACCACGGCCCTATCAAATTGTGGGATGCCCAAGCTTGCTTGGAAAGTGACTGGGTCGAGGGACACCAGTGGAGTGGGGAATCCCATGGGTTATGCGACTGTGAGCATGACATCCCAGACAGAAGGATTGTAGTTGGCCACTAATGCTAAGATGAGCTCCGGGGACTGCACGGAGCATGGGAAGCAAGCTACCCAGAGGATTCTGAAACCCCTGACGTTGATTGCGAGCTTGTCTCCAGCATGTCGCTGGATGTGCATTACCTTTACCAGGGCCTGCATTTCTGCCCAAGTTCCAACGCTGGCGTCAGTCATTAGTTTCACTTTGCACTCAACCTTTGAGCCCATAATCTCATTTTCCTACACAAATTTCATAGTGAGGGGTAGCTTTGTCAGGGCCTTCTCTATCTTTGACTTTGTTGTTGCCTTGGTCTTTGTTGTGGTTGGTAATTCTAGACTTTCGGGAGGAGATGATGCAGATGCTTCAGACATGGTTGGAAGTTGAAGTTCAAACCTGTGAGACAAAGTGATCATCAGAATATTTTAACAAAATGAAACAATTACTCCGGGGTCCAAAGTTCTTACCTTCGCATCATTTGTTTTTTCTGAAAAGTTAGTTTTACACAAAGATATCTGAAAAGCAAAACATATCGTAAACTTAGGATTTTCACATCTCTGGGTCTGAGAATTTTTATCACACTTGATGAAGACATAGGATGAGTGGTGGTGAAGGGCCTGAGGCCCAGAGAAATGACCGTTAGCAAGGAAGAATATGAAGGCAAGTCCACGTGAGCGCCACATGCGTTGGCATTAATTGGATGTGATGGCGATGACGGCGGAGCCAACTGTTTGAACATACAAAAAGAAAAAGCCACTTGGCTGGAAGTAATTGCGCGCATAGGAAATAAATGAGGCTCTGATAGCCTTGATGGAGGAGAGAGAAAACTATCTGTTTGAAATCGACTGAGAGCTGAGTTTTAAACAGGTGGTTTTTTGCCTCGAAGCAAGCTTGGAGGCGAAAACCAGAAGCAAAGGTGACTCGACCAGCTCATCAAGCCACCTGGAAGGATACACATAGAGCCAAAGAATATATACATGGAAAGGAGGAGATATAAAAGGGATATCTATAGACATGCACATATATACACGAATATACATACGGGACGACTCCCACAGGAAAACCAGACAAGGAAGAAACAGATATATACAATTATTGACATTATGTACATGCCATTTACATACTATTTATAGACTATTTACAGACTAACAACCCCTACATAGTAGGTGGACAACCTTCTGGCAGGGCCGACCCACCAACGGGCGGTAAAACCAGAAGACCAAAGAAAGACACGACAGAGAAACAAAGCAAAATGAAAACAAAACCAGGCAAACCTAAAGAAAACTAGAAAAATGAAAGCAAGACAGAGGAGGAGGGAAGTAGAAAAACCAACCTGAAAATGCCAAAGGTAGAGGAAAGGAAAGATTACCAAGAGAACCTTACAACAACTTGAATCGTCAGGCTGTCAAGATCACTACCACGAAGCACTTGCGTCTGTCTGAGAACAACAGAAGGTGTTTAAGTTTTGATTATCACAAATTTCTCTATGATTTCTCTGCTAATCGCTTTGAAATCGCTCTATTTCACTCTAAGTTCTTCAAAGATTTTAATCGTGGTAAATGTGAAAATGATAGGTAAGTCTATTTATACCTGTGGTAAAAAGTAATCCTTCTCCTTCCAGAGATTTCAGGTCAGGAAAAACCTCTGGACTCCAGGCCCGAGGATTCTTTTCAGTTATATTCTTAAGAACATCATAGAAAAGAATCTCATAGTCCAGAATCCGGCTTCCAAAAAAAGACAACCTCCAGGACCAGAGTCCCGGAGGAGAAAACCAAACCAAGAAAATAACACACACCAGGAAGAAAACCCCGGAGAAAGAAAGAAAAAAGGAAAAGAAAGGAAAAGGCAAAGCCGCAGCAAAAAGCAAAACAAAAGGAAAAAAAAGTGGGACCCAACATTTTGCACACAAAATGTAGGGACGGGGATGCAGGGCATAACACATTGGTGAAGATGTGCAAAAAAGGCAAACCGTCAGGCCTATGTGGGTGCCACGTGGGTATGTAATAAATAGGAGTTATGGCGATGATAGTGGAGCCAACTATCTGAATGCATGAAAAGTGAAGGCCACTTAGAAAGATTTAAATGTGCACATGGGACATAAATGAGGGCCAAGCTAGTTTTATGGAGGAGAGAGAAAATTACCTATTTGAAACTGGCTGAGAGCCAAGTTTCAAACAGGTAGAATTCTGCTTGAAACAAGCTTATAGGCAGAAAACCAGTGACATGAGCAACTCAACAAGCTTGCTAAACTATCTAGAAGGATATACATAAGATATACATTCAAGTTGAGGGATATATACATAGGAAATAGAGGGATATATTATAAATATATACTAAAATTACACATATACACATCGCAAAATGAATATCTACAGGAAACCAGGCAAACATAGACTATTTACAGCTTCCAACACTATTTACAGGCTAACTACACGTGCAGAGAGGGCGAACAACCCTCTGGCAGAGCTGACCCACCAACAGGCGGCAAAACCAGAAAGAAAAAAAATAATCAAAATAGAAGAAAGAGGCAAAGACAACCAAAAATAGAAAGAAAACAACACCTGATAGAAGGAAAACTGAAGGGAAAAGAGGCACCAACCTGAGAATGGAGAAAGGAGGAGGAAAGAAGCCTCCATGAAAGCTTTGTAATAGCTACAACCTTCAAATGATCATAATCAGCCACCACAAACCACTCATAATCACTCAGAAATGATGGAAGTATTTAGCATTGGATTATCGTTAAATCTCTTCAAATCACTCTGAAATCACTCTGATTGCTTGAGTGTTTAATCGCGGTAAATGTTTAAATGACAGGTAACTTCTTTTTATACCTATGGTAGAAAGAAATCCACTTCTTCATCAGCAAACTCTAGAAAGACAGACCTTGGAACTCCGAGCCCAAGGATTCCCCGCGATGATATCACCCTAAGGAAAGAGAAAATCATGGCAAAGAATCCTGGAGTCTGGAATTTCGCTCCCGATAAAGGATGACAAACTCTGGGACTGGGGTCCCAAAGACATGAGAAACCAACAAAACAAAACACGACCGCGGGCAAGAAAACCTTGGAGAAAGAAAACAAAAGGAGAAAGACAAGGCAAGAACCACAAGAAAAAATTAAAAAAAAGGGGGACCCAACATTTTGCACATAAAATGTAGGGACGGGGATGCAGGGCATAACAAATGGCGACTATCTGGGACAAATGCCTTAGCACATTTGAGAGCTATAGAATCTCTGGTTAGCAATACTAGAAAAAGTCACTACTTGAAGTGTCTGACAAGCAAGAAGCAACATATCTGAGAGAATCTGACCACATGGGATCCATTCTATAGTCTTCCATCAATGGTGGTGTGTGTGCTTTGGAAGGAGATCAAGTCGATGACCTCTAGGAGTAGAGAAGAGGCATTAATTACATTGAACTAGTCATCAGATTTATTCATTTCTCCTAGAGATCGGAGCTTTGTCCCACTTTCCTTTTTCTTGTTATTTTATTCATTTCTAGGTGGGAGGGTGGTACTTCTTTGACCATTAAGCTTAAGCTTAGCCAATTTTAATGGCGATACTTCTTTCACCTTTCCAACTATTTTATATGTTGAGTAGGGGATAAAACTCCAGACCTAGAAAGAATTCTTTAAAGTTTCAGACTTGGGTCAACCAACCAGTACAACCGATCTACCCTCAGCGTGTCTGATTACTTGTTCCTTATATTTTTGTTTCACTGATTGCGAGACCTTCAAAGATAAAACCTGATAGAGATTTCTCAAAATGTACCACCAAACTTGTAAAATAGCTTTAAAGACCAGGCCATTTCCACTATGCTAAAGATAGATTCTTAAGTTCACCATGCTACAGACATCGTACCAAAGACTAGAGTTTATGCGAAGCATTCCAATCCTTACAAAAGAGAAAAAAATGTTGGGACCCAAAAGTAAAATCAAAAATAAAAATAAAAACCACCAAAAGAGGACTGCCCTAGAGGGTAGTCGACAAGGCTATTTACAAGACATGGTACCTCCCAACAAGGCACTGGGAAAGAAATATTTACAAGCGGAAGGCTTTACATAAAGTATAATTTTGGACAAACTTACCCTATTCAAAGTAGTGTTTGAGAAACTGTCTATTGACGGGCAATGGGACAGGTTCCCCAGTCATGGTGTTAAGTATTTGCCTCGCAAATTTCTGATATTAGATATGGTCCAAGTCAGAGTCGTTGGAACTTGGTATATTTTTCTTTCTTTTCCCGGGCTTTGTCCTACAACAGGACCAAGTCTAAAATCTGAAAATCCTTATATTGGGCTCTGTGGTCAAACCATTGTTTTACCACTGCTTGATGACGCACAAAATGTTCAAGGGATGCATCTCACTATTCTTCCATTTGCACCAGATTTAGGAGATGAACCTCCACGATATTGTCCCTATTGCTAAATTCATGTGTAAACTGTAAAACTGGGATCTGTAAGTTAATTGGGAATACAGGGTTCTGGCTATAAACTAGGTGGAATGGGGATGTCCCCAGTGTGGCCTTGATTCAAATGTGATCTATCTAGAGGGTGAACTTCAAATTTTGATGCCAATCCCAGGAATTCTGTTCTAGCAAGTGTTTGATAACTTTAAGTAGATTTTTATTTGTAGATTTAGCAATGCCATTCCCCTAGGGGTAATAGTTGCTGGAAAACTTTAAAGTGATCTTTTGATTGTAGGTCCACTTGAGTAATTGTGCTGAAGAAAATGCCAAACCATTGTCACATACCAAAGCAAAGGGCATTCCAAACCTTGTGACGATGTTTTCTTCTAGGAATTTGATAACTATGTCTGTCGTGTTATTCTTGCACAGTATAGCCTCAGACCACCGGGTGCAGCAATCAGTAGCAGTGAGAATGTATTGGTGGTTGGTAGATGAGTTGGGGTTGATTTCCCCGATGAATTCAAATGCCCATTAGGCAAAGGGCCTAGCCTTGAAGACTGGTTGCAAAGACATAGCCAGGTTACGCTCATGGTGCGTCGCAATTTGGCAAGTATGGCATTTTTTGACATGAGTGTAAACATCTTTGAATATATAGGGCCAATAGTATTTAGCCTGAAGGATCTGATGAGAAGTGGCATCTACTGAGCCATACCTAGTTCCAAACTGCCTGTGAAATTCATTAATCACCTTCACAGCTTGGTCTCTGTCGATGCACCAGAGGTACACTCCCTCTTAGTTCCTGCAGTAGAGTGTAGAGTCTTTTATCATGAAGTGAGCACTTTTCATCCATAGGGTGCGGCATTTATTGGGAGGTAACCCCTCCGAGAATTTGTTATTTAGTAGAAAATATACCAGATCAGTATACCATGGGTCTCAAATGATAGACTCTACTGTGTAAGCTTGACATTCTATGTGGGGAGTCTCTTCTGCTATTTCTCGACTCAGTCCTTGGCCCTGGACTATCTTCATCATCTACATTTCTAAGTCATATTCCTAGAGGATGGCCATCCATTTCCCTCATCATTTATCCAACTCACTCTGCATCAGTAGAGACTTAACGACCTGGTCTGAAATGATAGCATGTACCTTGCTCTAGAGAATGTAATGCTAGAATTTCTTCATGGTGCGAACTAGAGTGAAGGCTTGTTTCTCTAGTGATGAATATTAGACTTTAGTGTTCTTGAAGGGGGAGCTCATGGAAGCTATTGGTTGTTCTTTCCCTTCAACCTTTTGAGTCAACACCACCGCAATAGAATGCAGCGAAGCAAAGGAGTAAATGTAAAATGGAAGGGAGTAGTTCAGACTAGCCATGATAGGTGCTTCCATTATTGTTTGCTTGATCTGGGTGAATGCCTGCTTTTCTTTAGGACTCCACTCAATTTTGGTATCCTTTTTCGTCATTTCATTGAGCGATTTGACTATTTCGATGAATCTAGTGGTGAACTGCCGGACGAAGTTGATCTTTCCGAAGAAAGATCACATCTCTTTTTTGCCGTTGGGCATTTGTATGTTTAGCAATGCTTCAACTCTCTTAAGGTCAATGGCTATGCTCTTCTCAGAGATGATATGCCCAAGCAAGTTCCCTTTGGTGACTTTGAATATGCACTTCTTGGGGTTGAGGGATATTCCATACCGGTGACATCTCTCACAGATCTGAGCAAGATGAGCAGAATGGTCACGCCTGTTCTGGAAAAAGATGGTCAAATCATCCATGTAGATGATTATGCACTGATTCACAAGGCCCTCAAAAATAATTTCCATGGCCTTCTGAAATGTGGCCCCTACATTAATCAAGCTAAAGGGCATTCTCCTGTATGCAAACATTTCCCACTTGGCGGTGAACACTATTTTCTCCTTATCTTCATACTTAACCATGACTTGGTTATATTCAGAGTACCCATCCAAGAATGACATCATCTGGGATCCATTCACTATCTATAACACCTCATCCAATGAAGGGAGAGGGTGATTATCTTTCTTGGAGGCCTTATTCAAGTTTCAAAAATCTACGCAAAGGCAGATCTCACCGTTCTTCTTTCTCATAGGGACTACATTGGCAACCCATGTAGTGTGCTAGATTGGGAAGATTATCTTGGCTAACAGAAATTTTTCTACCTCTTGATGAATTAGAGGCTCGATCAGTGGGTTGACTGGTCATTGCTTTTGCCAAAAAGGCTTAGCATCAGGTTTTAGGGGAATAGTATGAGTCATAATGGATGTGTCATATATTTTCAAAACCTCATAACCCCATGCAATTACATCTATGTATTCTTAGAGAACCACAAGAATCTTCTCCTTCTCTTCAAGGGAGTAGGAGGTGCCAATGTGGATCATCTTTTCTTCATCAGGTTGGCCAATGTTTACCTTTTCAAACTTTCCTCCCATAGAGGAAGATGACATCTTCTCCCAGGCCTGAGAATTTGAGTTGAAGATTTGTTCCAGTGTAACCATCCCCTTCAGGATGGTATTAGTGGGTAGGTCCATGATCCCATCATCTTCGTCACCCTACCTTGTATCGTCATGGTCTCGTTCCTCCACTATCTGATCTTCAAAGACACCAACATTATCCATGAAGGCTAGGATATGTTGATCATCTTCAAAAACCTAAAAGTGGGTGACATTATCTGGAATGGACGGGGTGGGAACCATCTCAACTGAAAAATCTCTAAAGTCGCGAGCCAGCCATTGGCTCAAGTGTGCTGGTAGAAATGGAAAGGGCATCCAAGACATAGTTCTATCACCAAGGAATGAGATCAATGCCAAAGGCATCAAAATCCTCAATAAGGCTCCAAGCCTAATTGCAGTATGTGGCCAGTCTCTTGTCGTGGCATGTGTATTGACTCTGAACCTGTTTGAAAACCAACTCTGAATCACCCAGAACTGGGAGGTGGGTGACACCTTTCCTTAATGCAAATAAGAGTCCAAAGACTAAAGCCTCATACTCTGTGACATTGTTTGTGCAATTGAACTGCACTCTGTAGGATGCAAGGAAGGACTTCCCTTGTGGGTTAATCAATTCTACCCCGGCCCCATAGCCTTGTTTGGATCAGGACCCATCGAACTTGAGGCTCCACAAATTGCTATTCATAGTTTGGGGCTAGGGAGTGAGAGTAGCCTTTGTATTTTTTTTAGGAGACTTGGGAGGAGATTCCTCCCAAAGTGTTGGTGTGGAGGTAGGGTTTACCTTTGGAGGAGTTTGGATTTTGGATTCCTAGGGAGATGGCACCAAAGGAGTGCATCTTGTAGGAACACTGCACTCCAGGGAATCAGCTATATGTTCTTTATTCTAGAAGGCATCGATGTGTCAGGTGGCAACTAAAAGGCACGACCCACACTCAAGCTCTGAATGTTTTTGATAGTGTACTTGGCACCAAGTGTAGGATAGGAGTGTAGCGAGGGTCACTGTGGAACCTTGTGAGTCAACCTCAACTCTCAGCTTTTCTTCTAGGTCCTGGGTTCTCTATAGCACTACAAGATCTTCCCTGGGGATGAAATCAAATGTTAAGATTTCAAAGGGTTGGTACACCCTGGGGGGAGTCTCAGAGAAGAAGACCTCACTGACCCTCCTGACCTCGGTAAGGGCCTATTTCATCCGGGGTTCACTTTTGACCTGGATCTTGTTTGGTTCTCCTTCCCAGGGGAGCCATAAATGGGTGAAGTTGATCAAAAAGTATCCATTCAAGGACTTAGACTAATTTTGACTTAATAACATCCCATAAGTCTTTGGTATGTCCACCACTTGGATGTCGATTATGCTGGCTATTCTAGGGTCCTAGATAAGCTGTATCTAGATGTTCTTCAATTCCCCCACCATTTTTATGGCAGTCTTATCTAGCTAGATCACTGTACCATTAGATGGGGTGGGATGGAATCTAAGATTCTGACAAATAGATAAGGGCATGATGTTACCTAAAGCTCTAGAGTCTACTAAGAAATTATGTATGTTCTTGCCTTGGATATTTAGGCCTAGTAGGAAGGGAGGATCTTCATTGTTCCCTTGGAAGATGACCGCATTAGCATCTTCAAACAAGATAGTCTTGGGTGGGTGGCTGACGACTTCTAGGTTTCCCAAGAGCTTTAGAAGAGACTTCTTCTGCTCAGGATAGTTTAGCAGGACCTCTATCAAGGTCATGGAGGTGGTGGTCTATTCTAACACCTTTGTAATGTTGAATCTTCCTCTAAGGAATTAGTGATTTCCCTTAGCTAGGTCTTTCACTTGGTTAGAGCTAGAACCCTTTAGAGGAGTGGGTTGATTAGTTGTGTTATCCCAGGGAGGAGGAGTGTCCTTGATAGGGGCCGTAGGCATGTAAGCTGGTTCTTTACCAACCTGACTCTGAGTATTGTATGGAGTCTGTGGGTTGGTGAAGGAATTGGCCTCAAAGAGTGAGATAGATTCATCAAAGAATCCATGCAATTTAGATTCCTCTTCATCTTCTTTAGAAGCCCTGAAGAAGATGGTCTCATAGGTGAAGGCACTATGGGTTAACTCTTGGATAAAAGGCTCTGTAGGGGTAGCATCATGTAACTGCTGTCTGTCTAACTGGGAGATCATGATGACTTTTTCCAACGTGGTACAATTTACCTTATTATGTGAACCCGTGTCATGTAATCTACAATAATTAGTCATGGGCTAGAAGTCTATGACTGGTGTGAAATGTGATGGTCTAGCACCATTTTGGTTGGCATTTTAGTTCGGGGGTGGACCTCTAACATTCATGTTATTTTTTCATTACTGTAGATTGGGCCTAGGCCCGTTGTTGAAGTTTCTTCTCCTGGTATTGTTGTTTCATTGGCCGGAGAATAAATTCCCCCTCTGGGAGTTAGAATTCTAGGGAGCATAGGACCCTGCCTTCAGTTGACCCATGTCCATAGTCAAGGTAAAAAACATTCACTGGAGGGACTCAACCTTGACGGTCAACTGAGTGTTGGCATCATAGTGTAATGGTTTTTGTTGTTGGTTTCCCAGGTGGGTAGCAGTATTAGCAAGAGTCAAGGGTGGCAATCCTCTAGTTGCGGATGACTAAAAGAAGGGCACTCCAGATGGTTGTGCTGGAGGCTGTTGTGCCTGCTACAGCTGATTCCAAGGGAAAGCCTCTAGACCTGGTACTTCCTGAGTTTGCATTGGATAAACATACTGGGCCTACTGGTCTATCAATAGTGGTGGGAGATTCATTGCCATCGAGGGAGCACCCATTTCCAAATTGGGGTTATATCCCCCAGCGTACGCTGTTCCACTGGGGGTCATGTTGAAGGGCACAATCTGCCCAATCCTGCCTAGAGATTTGTTGAGGCCATGGGATAATTCTAAAGCTAGGTTGTAAACCTTTTCCAAAGTGTTCTGATTTCCCGCTGTAGTTGTTCTCCAAAGGAGAGTGGCAATGAAGGGGTCCACCACGTTAAGGTAAGTCTGTATAGTTACTTCTGGGGATGGGATAAAAGGGCCCATGCACCACTTCAAGGCACGCTAGAACTGATGGTTGAATGCTGTGAGAGGTTCATTGGGTTCCTTCTTAATAGAGATGAACTAGCTATGGGACTAGGCTAGGTCCACATGTACATGAAAGACAGCCAGGAAGGCGTCCTCCATGTCTTGCCAACTATTAATGGAGTTGGCGAGAAGGTTAAGGTACTAGTTATACTCACCTTGCCCTAATGATAAGGGAAACATTTGGGTCACAACATCTTCATGCTAGATTCAGTGTCGTTTCATGACATCCTTATATGCCTATAAATGCTCTTCTATAGTCTATGAGCCTAAGTGCTCATATCGTAGGCAGATCTTCTCTGGGTGTGAGGGTAAGTGATTGATTGTGCCCAAAAAAGTTTCCATTGGAGACCCTGTGTTTTCAAAATATGCAAGAACTAGATTTTAAGTAGTTTGAGCAGTGCTTCCTGGGATTTTTTGAGAAGTTTGGGTATTCTGAGGTATGCTAGACCCCTAGACAATAGTGGCTGGTGTGGTTTTCAGGGTCTGTTTCTTTCAACCAGAAGGCTCGAGTTTGACAAACCTTCCGGGGTTTGGGGCAGACCTAAGGATTCTTTCAAATTTTGTGGGGGAGAAAGACCCAATCCCACTAAAGGCTTGAATCCTAAAACTATAACTCAGGGAACCCTTAGGAGGTGTAAAATTGAAATCTTGAGAGGGGGACGAGTTCATGCCCTCCTTCTAGTGCCAGTTTCTATTGACGGGATTTTGCTGACCGGGTCCGCAAATAGTCATAAGTTATCACCAGGTACCAGGGGTACCGGTCAACTCCACCTGCAAAAGTTATCCAGGGAAGTTAGATTCCCTAGGCCTCCAAGCACCTGGGTGTTAGGTCACAATGGTGCAGGGCTCAGTTGGGAGAGGTGACTATTTTTGAGGGGGATAGTTGGTTTCTTCAACTTACTCTCTCTAGAGATTCAGTAAGGTGAGGTTCCTCCAAGTATTCTACACTTAGAAAATAAAATAAAAAATATCTTGTAGGGTTAGAAGCACTTCATCTAACTATAGTTATGCTTAAACATTCAAAACGTCGATAATGCTCTAATATACTACACTAAATACCAAAGAAATATGCAATCGTCAGCTAGTATTTTATCAGTAGCAAGGGAAAATAGGTCATTAATCTATTTGACATATCAAAGTAGAAGACATAAAGAATATGAAACATAAAATACCATTAGCTCAGAAGTTTGAATGCCAACAACATCATTGCAAAGAATTCTCCCTTCTTCATTAATATTTCTTCTAGCAAGCACTGGTGCATGATACAATGGTGGCTCCAGGGGAGCATCTAACTATTGGAAAGTGAAACAATAGAGCATTCAGTTCTGCAACTAAAATATAAAAAATTTCTTTTCTATTATTGTGGACAGCAAAATCATCAATTTTTCCAACCCTTGGAAAGGGGCCAATCTTACTATTTATAAACTTTCTTCTAACCCTAACCCTAACCCTATTTTACATCATGTTTCAATAAAATACAATATTCGGGGGCCGGTGCTACCTGTGCCACCCTATAAAAGACCTTGAGACAGAATAGGCCTAACATGTCAAAAGAATGAGACAAGAATATACAGTGAAAGAATAAGCCTCGAGAAGAGAGCCAGGAGAGAGAAGGAAGAAATTAGACCCCCAGGGATCAAGGTTACATGCCTCATAAATGGAAAATGTGGTGCCCTATCTTCAATGTGCCAAGTGTACCTCTGAAATGATGCCTCAAGAAGACCATGTATCAGAAAGCCACCTTGATGTAGCCAACTACCTTCTGACAGTCTTGATTAATCACTTCTGAAAGTGACCAGTCGGCCTCGGGGACTGGGACACAGATCACTTGAAAGAATATAAAATTTGGGATCTAAGACTCTGGGATCTGGGAACTTACATTCTGAAAGAATGAAGAATACCAAATTTTTGGGTTTTCTCAGGCCTCCAAAGAAACCTTATTGCTATTTGTTATCATTGAAGGCCTAGAGGAGGTGGGAGATGCCATCTTCATCAATATCCTTTAGGTTGGCCCTTCAGTACTTAGCCACCTCAATTTGTTACCCCGGGTCTGGAACATTCTCCTTAAATTCATTGGTCATTTTTTTCGCATCATGGCCACTAAGAACCATATGAGTTAATGTTGTCATTTGAGCACTTCATCATTTCAATACAGATACGTGCACATATCTGTATTGAGGGGGTCAGCCCTAGAAATTTTTGTTACAAAAGACTTGTATAAATTGAAAGAATATATCACTACATTAACCTTCTCCTATAGAGTCCCCACCAGTTTCTTGGTTACCTCCAATGTGAGGTTAAGTCTGGAGGGTTGGGTTCTCATAAAATCAAATGATTCATCCTCTATAATTCTGGATTCAGAAACCATTTCCTCTCCTAGGCTGAGGAGTTCTTCAAGCTCTACCTTCCATGCTTGATTATTTTTAATATCACCCTCCCATAGGTCAATGAGAGTCTCTGCCTGGTGCAAAACATGTCAGGCCACATATAAGTCTAGGAGGGTGGATACTAGGAAACATCAGGTGTTCCCTATTTATAGAGAGACCCATTCGTCGACTACCTAGGCTTTCTTCTTCATTTCTCGCAAGGAGTCTATGCCGCTCTACTGTAGTGGAACCTTAGATGTGGAAGCCTCTAGAGGGGTGGCATTGATAGGTTGGGCCAGCTCAATAAGTAACCCCATAAGGTTTGCATTTTTCTCCTTTTCTATTTTGAGACTTTGGGCCTCTTTTTCATAATGGGCCTCCACTGCCCTAGCTGCCTCCTTCAACAGTTCCACTTCACCCTATTTTCCCCTCTTTCCTAGTGATACATCTATAATGTTATAATCTCTGGGCTCTATGTTTGCTTCATTAGCATCTAGGGGAGGTGTCACCATAATGGAAACTATTTCTCCACCTAGCCCGGTTAAAAGAGTGAACCGTCTGGGCTTTCTTGGCCTTTCGTGGGGCCTGGACCTGAGCCATCATTTTAGCTAGGGAGAGAGGAGCACTGGGAGTGGATGGAGCCTTTCTTTTCTTTCTCTCCACTAACCACTAAGGTGGTAGGGGTGGCTTATTCACCAATGTTTATTATTTTGGTTCTTCCTCGGTGCCCTATGGTTGTTCTTCCTTAGTAGTGCGGGTCTCATCCACCCCTTTGTCTGTGTCTTTTACTTTATCAGTAGTATCCTCCCTAGTGACATTTATTTTCTTACCCTTGTCCTCTATATCCATCACTTTGTTTGGACTCTTGTTGGCTTCCTTAGGGATTTCTTCCTCTTGTTGCCCCTCTTGTTTCTCAGCATCTGTCGCTGGGGTTTTTTTTCTATCGGTACATCCTCTGGCAATAGTGGAGGTACTAGGCTAAGATTTAAAGTCTAGGCCATGGTAATTACTTGCCCAAATGTCGTCCCCGAGAGTGGAACTTGGAACATGGTGGCTAGGGTTACAGTTACTCTCGTAGGTTCGGTTCCCCCAGCAGATGTCATTTGTTCATTCTGCCTTTGTTAGTCCACCCTCGGATGTTGCATCTCTAGAGCCTCGGAGGTGATCTCTGGCTCTGCTTCCTTTTCCCCTTCTATCTTCTCTTCCTGCTCCTGTGTAGGTTCTTGTTCCACAAGTTTCTCTTGGGCTAGGACTTTGGCCTTTGTTTGCTTGGTGTCGCCCTGCAAGTTCCTAAACTTGTCGGTTGCAAAGACATCATCAAATTTATCCTACGAGGGAGGACTAGCTGGGACTTCAACAGGCTCTATTTCTCTTTTTGGCTATGGGGAATTGGAAGAGAGGATCTCCACTTATGGGGTCTAGGGCATACCCAACCCTGGCTCTACCTTAGGCTTTTGGTTAAGCCTCTTCCTTCTTCGGGTAACTAAGGGTGGCCCCACATCCCTTAATGCTGATTGTTCCAATGGATCTACTCCTGTTGCCTTTACCGTCAAGGCTGCCAATGATGGGGAGGAAGGGGGATGAATTGGCCCAGCCATGAGTACTGGAATGGCCAGCCATGTGATTAACTTCTCCCTCATTTGTTGGGAGGCAGCCACTAACTGCTTTATTTTTTCTTTTATGGGGACTTCTTACACAAGAGGAGTTGTATCTATTCCTTTCTCTTTATCCACTCTCTATGAAGAAGTCTTGGCCCCCAGAGTTAACTTTGGTACTGGCTGGGCTGCTCTGTGGACACTCCCAAGGCACATCTTCTTGAAGTAAGCATGGCTACACTTGACCACCTCTCTGGTGAAGTCCTCAATTGTTGGCCCTTCTAGGGCATCCTAATTTACCAGTGGGAGGGCCATTGTATCGATCCCCTTTTCTTTGTACTAGGGATCGATCATGGGGCTGACATCCAAGAAGTCCTCTGGGAACTTCCAGAGCTTCAACCTTTCCATCATGCCTATTTTCATCCTAATGTAGTGCCAGCTCTGTACATCCATGTCATCCTAGAAATCTTCCCAAAAGTCCTCCATATGGTATTGGTGGGGCTCTGAAGCCTGGGGAAGTGCCGCTATAATCTTTCCGTGCGAATCAAAATTCTTCTGCGTCAAGTAGAACTCTTCCAGGTTGTAGCTTTTAAGCTCGTTATCTTCCTCTTTTGCGGCAGTCAGAATACATGAATAGTTTCCACAAGTGATTCGGAATGGAATATTGGTTACCTTCTTTAAGGAAAAGAATGCATGCAACTCCATCATCTACCTGTAGTATTCCAAGAGAACTATCTTGTCCCCACAGTGCTTGGGCAACAAGTAGGGTTTCCCAAAGAATCTGGTGACACTAATATAAGTGTGCTATTGGAATTGGATGTAATAATGTCTATATCTCCAAACCAAATTCATCACCTCTATGGATAGGTGATATCCTACATCTCAGGTGGCTATGAGCAGGTGATAGTAAACAAACACGTCATTTACTCTGTAGAAACTGGAAAAGCTAGCCTCCCATAGAATCTATGGGAAGTAATCCCACGGGGCTTTTTGATCCGAGCCAAGCCTGAGGATGCCATCTATGAGTAGCCCATGGGCATAGGGCCTCTTCTATGCCACGGCCTAGAAAACATAAGAAGTCATGTAAAATTTCTTCTTCTTGGCTAGTTGGAGGAACTGGGAGTCAACGTGGTTTGAAATTATAGCTGCCCAGTCAAAGTACCCTCCCTTAGTGGAGATGCCGAGGAGGAAGTAATACATCCATGGAGCATATTCTCGAGTAGAGGGTTGCCCAAAGACTTAGGAAAGTGCTATCATTCCTATCTAGATGCTCTCTTTGAACTTAGACCTAGGAATCTCTATCTTCATCCTCTTGGGGTCCCTCTTTGGGACCTTGAGCCAGTGATTGTTTATATATATCCGGGTGGCCTCCTCTAATTACATGAATTGTGCCAAGGCATCTGACCTTGTAACCATAGTAGGTTTTTCAAATTGAGGGATCCCCAGACCCACCTAAAAGGTGTCAGGATCGAGGGATACCAAAGGAGTAGGGTACCCGGTGGGTTCTGCGGCTGTGAGCATAACAGCCCAGACAAAAGAGTTGTAATTGGTGTCCATTGTCAAAAAAAGCTTTGGAGATTATACAGAGCATAAGAAACAAGCCACCTTAAGAATCCTAGAGTCCCCGACATTGATGGCTAGCTGATCTCCAGCTTGTCACTGGATGTACATCATTTTCATTAAGGCCTGCATCTCAGGCCATGTCCCGATACTGGTGTCGGTAATGAGTTTAACTTTAGACTCAATCTTTGAGCTCATGATAACACTCTCTTTCACAAACTTCATTCTTAGGGGCAACTTCTCCAAAGACCTCTCTATTTTAGATTTAACAGTCGCTCTGGTAGCCACCGTGGAAGGTAGTTCCAGACTTCCAGGAGGTGAGGATGTAGATGCTTCAGACATGTTTGGAAGTATACTCTAAAAACCTTCAAGGAAAAGTTACCATTAGAACATATTAATAAATAAATACTTTAGGGTCTAGA
Organism: Thuja plicata; assembly: GCA_018584345.1. Lineage (NCBI taxonomy): Eukaryota > Viridiplantae > Streptophyta > Pinopsida > Cupressales > Cupressaceae > Thuja > Thuja plicata. Next base: position 90,267 of record MU224173.1, read on the forward strand.
GATCTTACCACCGTGATGTTTTCTTTCCCTGAAAAGTTAGTTTCATTCAAATACTCTAGAAAGCACATACATATTATGAACTTAGGAATTTGATTGACCATCCGGGTCTGGAAATTTTATCAAATTTGGTAAGAAGGATATGGGATGGATGATGGTAGGAGACCCAGAGGCCAAAGAGGTAACCATCATGAAGATGTGCAAAAAAGGCAAACCGTCAAGCCCACGTGGGCACCATGTGAGTAGGTAATAAATAGGAGTTATGGCGATGACGGTAGAGCCAACTATCCAAATGCACAAAAAGTGAAGGAAACTTGGATGGATTTAAATGCACACATGGGATATAAATGAGGGTTAGGCTATTTTGACAAAGGAGAGAGAAAACCACCTATTTGAAACCGGCCAAGAGCCGAGTTTCAAACAGGTGGTATTCTGCTCGAAACGAGCTTACAGGTGAAAAACCAGCAACACAGGCAACTCAATGAGCTTGCTAAACTATCTAAAAGGATATACATAGGATATACATTAGATCCAAGGGATATATACATAGGGAACAAAAGGATATACCTTAAATATACACTAAAATTACACATATACACACTGCAGAATGAATATCTATAAGAAACCAGGCAAACATAGACTATTTACAACTTCCTACACTATTTATAGGCTAACTACACCTGCACAAAGGGCAGACAACCCTTTGGTAGAGCCGACCCACCAATGGGCGACAAAACCATAAAGAAACAAAAATAACCAAAATAGAAGAAAGAGGAAAAGACAACCAAAAATAGAAAGAAAACAACACCAGACAGAAGGAAAATCAAAGGGAAAAGAGGCACCAACCTAAGAACATAGAAAGGAGGAGGAGAGAAGCCTCCACGGAAGCTTTGTAACAGCTGCAACCTTCAAACAATCACAATTAGCCACCACAAACCACTCACAATTGCTCAAAAATGATGGAAGTATTTAGCACTGGATTATCATTAAATCTCATCAAATCACTCTAAAATTTCTCTAATTGCTTGAGTGTTTAATCATGATAAATGTGAAAATGACAAGTAACTTCTATTTATATCCACAGTAAAAAGAAATCCACCTCTTCATCAGCAAACTCCAAATAGACAGACCTCCAGACTCCAGGCCTAGGGATTCCCCATGATGATATCACCTTAAGGAAAGAGAACATCGTGTTGAAGAATCTCAGAGTCTAAAATCTTGCTCCCGACAAAGGATGATAAACATTGGGATCGGGGTCCCAGAGGCACGAGAAACCAAAAAAATAAAACACAACCATGGGTAAGAAAACCCCAGAGAAAGAAAACAAAAGGAGAAAGACAAGGCAAGAACCACAAGCAAAAACAAAAAAAGGCAGACCCAACATTTTGCACATAAAATGTAGGGACAGGGATGCAGGGCATAACATCAGGTTGAACTGAAAGTCTGTTGGTGTTCCTTTATTGAATTGATCATTGATTTCCCTTCATCTGTTAGGTTCCACTGTATGGTGTTCCATTGGGGTGCACTATTGTTACTCGTCGGGTTTCATTAACCTTTTTGTCATTGGATAACACTGAATAGTGTTTGTCAGGATGCTCTAAACTTTGCAGTATCAGGTAACCTTGGCGTCAGTTAGTATTATGCCCTTTCTGTTGGTGTAGTGTAAACCGATGGTGCAGATCATGTTTTTCTTTGTGTATACTAATGGAAAATATAATGCCTTTAATCTCCCCCTTTGACATTAGTATCAAAAAACTGATATGTGCACAATACTAAAGTGTTTAGTATATACACCATGTCTGTATCCTTGTCATTATATGATTCCCTCTAACTATATGCATCGATATAGTATAAGTATATATGTACATATGTATACTCACCTCTGTACTATACATTCCATGTTCTTTTCTCTTTCAGTTGTATGACTATACATATCATTTTCCCCTTTATACTAACTAAATTGTACATATCATTTCCCCCTTTATTTGATACTCATGAAAAAAATGTACAACTTATAAGATGCCAAAAATTGTGAAAAAAATGTGTAACTTACAATGTGTTAAGAATATGAGAATGGGTCATCTTAATTTCTTCAATCAATTTCTCCCATTTTTCTTTTAGGAGTTCTAGTGCCATGTGCTCTAGCTCTATCCTTGCATGCATATCATAAATGCTATCTAGGATAAACATTTACGGGGTGGAAATTAGTGTGTTTGCCTATGTCACATGTTGTTGCAGTAGTGGAAGTGTCAGTAAGAGCTAATCTTGGAGCTCATTTACCTAATCTTTGTACTTAGTTTGTGCAATATGTATGTCCTATCTTAGTTTCTGAGCCTGTTTGATTTGATCAATGTGCAATTTAATTTCCTCTTCATTATTTGTGAGATTTTGTGCACTTGTCTTAAGATCAACATCAATTTGTGCTATCTTATCAATATACTCTTGTGAGAGTTTATCAAGTGTACACAATTTATGTATTAAAGTAATATCTTTTGAGATTATTGGATCTATTGTGCTGATCAATTCAGAAAGGTTTACCTTTTTCAATGCCACTTCCTAGCTTATATTCTCAGCTATCTTGAACTCATACTTCTGTTCAAGTCTTTCTTCCATGACCTTTTTAGCATCGATATTCTGTGATGTGATTGCCTCTGTGAGAACCACTAGTTGATCAAGTGTCAGGGTTGTCTAATCAACATCTACATCTAGTACTATTTTCTAAAGTATCCCTCTTTCCACTTCTAGTACCTTTGCCTCCTTTGTGGCTTTCCTTAATTTGTCTTGCATTTCCTTTCTCTCATAGATTTTTGCATATTTGGTCAATTCAGTTGGATATAATGTCCTCGGATCACAAATTGGTATCTCAATGATTTCATCCAGAGTTACTAGATTCTTATGCTTGCCCTTCTTCTTCTTTGAGACTTATGGGAACATAGATGGATGAACTAGCATTACTAGTTCATTTTTTCTTTCTAAAGTTCTTAGTGAAGGCTTTGTACAAGATGCTTCTTGTGTTTTCTACTTAGGGTGCACTTGTCGGTTTGGTGAAGACGTCTCTTCATCCACCTTGGGTGTCTCTATAGATTTTTCTTCTATTTTCTTCTCCATCTCATCCTTATTTTCCTCTTCACTCTTATCTTTCTTCTTGTCCTCCTCTACCTTTTGTGTTTCTTCTTTATTTTGATTAGTAGAGTTATCTTTCTGATCATTAGTTGCAGCCTTTTCCGTAGTTGTTTCCTTTTTATTATTGGTGGTGTCTTTTACTTCAACTTCACCCTTGTCCTCAGGTGTGCTTATGTCCTCTATAGCAGATCCATCATTACCCTCTAAAATATTGATTGCCTTAATTAATATAGACATATTTCTTTGAGTGGTAGCTTGGGTTGTATCCAATGTGGTGTCCTGCTCGTCAGTTTGATGGTTTAGAGCAGTGACATCCTCATCTTTTTGTATCTTTTCTATATGGTCTAGTTTGGTTAATTCCATGACTGAAGTGTCCTATAATGTCTCATCAGCAACATTCATTTATTTACCATCTGATATTTGCAAATATTTTTGCTGACCTTGATCCTTAAGTGTTATGAATATAACATCATCTTTCTTTTGTGGATCTTTATCAGAGTCATAATTTGTGATGTCCTAAATGTCAAGATCATCCATGACTTTGTCCAAATCAATTGGCTCTATTTCTTCAAAAGTTTCCAAAGCAATGTACTGAGGACTTGTCTTGTCTTCCTCCTCCTCTCTATGAGGTGTGTCGATGAGAAGTAATTGTTCCTCATGACTTATTGACTCCATTGGCAGATCTAATAGATGTCTCCATTTTGTTTCGGTCATATTGTCTAGCTCTGTAAAATGATCTTGAAGTAATTTATAAGCCCTTATCTTGGCTACAAAATTTCCTGAGTGCTTCTTCATAATCTCTATGATTTCTTTAATCTTAGATTCAGGAGGCATTAGTTTGACAAGTACTCTCTCCCTTGCTTCTCTCTCAGTCTATAGAGCATATGACCACTATTGGGATATTGTATTACCTAGCCCTTTAGGTATTTGGTTGATTAACTTAGCTGGTACATATTTGTACTTGACCATTTCCCTTATTATGGAATCTTGTATCTTGTTTTGGTCCTCTAGTGTGAGTGTATCCTATTGTTTGATTCTTTTATGATGCATTGTGCTAGATGCAGCAATAGATTCAACAACCTCATCAATTGTTTGATTCCTATAATTATTTTTTACTACATCAGGCTCATCTTCTTTAGACTCCTCTATGTCATCTTTAGTTCTGACCTTTGTTTTTCTCCTCTTTGTGGGTGTTGCCTTAATAGTTTTCTTCTTAGTTTTCTTTGTTGTTGGCTGCTTCCTCTTATAGGTCCTTGCTTGACCTTTCTTAGGAGGTGTGGTGTCAATTTTTGCAGTTTGAATCCTCGTCCTCTACTTCTTTGTAGGAGGTGGAGGTGTATTAGATTCAATCTCCTCAGAATCTGATTTGTGTTCATCATGCTCTTCTTCGATGGTCCCATGTTCATCAGTTTCCTCTTGTTGTTCCTGTTCCTCCTCTGTAACCGATAGAATCTTCTTGAGATTCTTAACCATCTTATCCTTTTTGTTGAGAGTCTTCTTTATTTATAGGCCTAGTTTTATCTTAGATTTGGCCTCTTCATAGGTTCCAAACCTTGGTTGTTTTCTATCAATAGGCTCATTGATAAAAGCTTCAATTGCATTTGTAGCCTAATCTATGTTGATTTTATAATCTAGTGGTGCTAACCAAGCTGTTCTTGGTACAACCGGTTTAATGTGGGTGAAATTTGTGTCCACCATAAAACATATCTCATCCTTATATTTTTTAACAAGTTGTTCAGGGATCCTTCTTCTTTCCATCATCTTTTCCTTGAATTCAAGGAAGTATGCAATCATGAGAGATTCAAAATTGTCTCCTAGTGACTTGATTAGTTCACTGATCTGTAATGTCATCAGTTTTATAGTGTCCCACTTTACTTTTCCTACTGAGGGAAAGTAATATTGAAAATAGAAAAAGATGCACATGATAAGTGAATCAAACTTACATGTGTTGGTCTTTGTGGACTTGATTGTGTTCATGTTTTCATCAAGTTGTTTCAATAGGATCTCACATAGATCCATCTATATGCCCTTGGTTTTAATCTTGTAATCCATGCTTACTGATGTTGTAGATATGTTGTTCAACCTACTTTCTTGAAAGATTTTATAACCAATCACACATGCATCAAACCTCAATTCCTCATCGGTGATGGTGTTTAATTTCAGACCTCTGATGTCCCATTCAGCTTTTGTGAGTTTTGTGAATTCTATCCTGGAGGGATTCTTGTGAGCCTTAGGCTTGTCAGTTATTGGATAACTAGTGACAGCATGAAGGAAATCCTTGGTTATTTGTTTGGGTCGATCCAACCACAAGTTCTGGTCATGCATTATTCTAAGCACCAACCTAATCCAGTCGGTCTTGAAGTCCCTTGGGAAATATAGGGCATTAGTTATCCCTTTGAACTCTAAGTATTTTTTCTCTTCCTTTAGGTTTCCTTTTGCATCACAAAGCTTCTTATAAGATTCATCCATCTCCAAATCTCATATTTTGGCGATCTTGCAGTGAATATAAGACCTAACATCTTCTATGAGAAAAACCCTAGGTGGAATTTTAGAAAATATGCTGGTTTCATCGAGTTGCGATGAAATCTCTAGGCATATCTTATATTTGGGCTCCACACAGGTGCTATTCTTGATTAACCTGACCACATTCTTCTTATCACTTTTAATCTTTATGGTTCTCGACGTGGTTGCCATTATTTTTTAGGTTTTAGGGCTTTCTGGAAATTTAGGGATTTCTTGAAAAATAACTACAAAGATCTATTGGTGCCCTCAGTACTTACTTCAATCTGTGATAATGATGAATGTTCTGTATGTTGTGTGCTTGGATTGATTTCAAGGATTCTATACTTTTTTCTCTTCAATCACTCTATTTTTTCTCTTTCTTTCTCTTCAAATCACAGGTGTAAAATGAAGTTGTCCTGTTGTCTATTTATAACCTTTTTTCCCTAAGTCTTTGTCATAAATTCTCAACAACTCACTAGGTCATGAAGACAAAGTTTGTCAGGAAGGTTTTTAAATTCATCATCGATGTTGACATGATGCTTGGGACTGTTGTTAACAATTTTTCTTTTATCAATGGATATCAGTATTCTGTCATGATAACTTTGTAAGTTTGTTTTCTTACCGACGGGTATTGGGTTACATTGGTAACTTAGCCATTTTATGTGTTGACTGACAATTTCTGGTAAGTGTAAATAACTCATTATGTTCACCATTGATTTTTGGTATGTGTATACCAACAGGGTTATTTTCTCATAATTGAAACAAGTAACATAATATACATCCTTATTATGCATATTTTGACTATCTATCATTTTGTATAATGAAACTTATGCAAAATATGACTTGGTGTCATTCAGCTCCATACTTACTTGTTCTTCTCAAGTGGGGGTGGTGATGTCACTAGATTCATTGGATGCAGTGTCACCATTTGCATTACTTGGTCCAGCTTCATAATTTCTTGAATTTTTTCTCCACATTTTGTCTCTAGCCATCCAGATATCTTCAATGGTGTTTCCATTGGGATATGTGCTTGTCTTTATCATTCGGTCTTTGTAATCCTTTTTAAGATGACCAACTTTGTGATAGTGTAAGCATGCCATTCTGGGATTTGACCAGCCTCTAGACCTTTTGGTCCATGCTCTCGTGTAGTTTGCAGCAATGTGACCATATCTACCACATGTTGTACATTTTTTTTATGTATTGTAGTCCCATACATATTGATTACCGATTCTCTTTGGTTTATAGGGAGTTTCTTGACCTTTTGGCTTCCATACTTTCCTTTTCTTTTTTTCAACATTCAAAATTTGTGTGCCCATTCATCTTGCATGTATGACAGTATTTATCCATGTAGGTTTCCTTCTTTGGTTGTCATATCTTATACTTGCATTCATATTCTGTATGTCCTTTCTTGTTACATTTATAACAAAATCCTATGAATGAAGATGTAGATTTAGGAATACCTTTCATTTTTCCTCAACATACATTTGATGTGTGGCCTTTCTTTCCATAGTGCTTTCATGTCAGTGTTCTTGGTCTTGGATTTTCATAGACATTCTTTGGATTTGTTTGATTTGATGATTCTCCATTTTGGGTAAAGCCTAAACCATTATTGTTGTTGACTCTTTATTGTCCTTCAATAAAATCATCCATTCTTTTATTTCTCTCTTCAGCCTTTCTAATAAATTCATTATGTTGTTGCTAAATTCTAACCTCATACTTTTTTTTTTTTCATTTTCTTCTCTTAGTTCACCGATAATCTCTATTCTTTCAATTAGTTCAATATTCATTCTATTTTCTTCTTGACTCATAAGAATAATCTGATTTGTGAGCTTATGGTGATGCTCAACATTGTATGCACCCTAAAATGGTCGCCTAGACTTTGGGCCCCATTTATTATTTTATCATTTTATCAAATTTCTGAATCAATGCTTTGGAACATTTTTAATTCAAATCAATTTCCTTGATCAAATTGTAAT